>JAYDZE010293831.1:0-18823 GCA_034509125.1 Monilaria moniliformis | reverse complement strand
TTTTAAAAAAAATTCGGTTTTTCGGTTCGGTTCGGTTTGGGCAAAAAACCGAACCGAAAACCGAATGCTCACCCCTATCAGTCAAACAATTTTCTTGTTTTGAAATTTAATTTTGGGTTTCTCCTCAAGATTCAATTATCTTATTTATTGAATTTTATTATTACTTTAATTATGTTTGGCCTTTCCAGCAAAGGAGAGAGAAAATGAGGAGAATGATTGGAGAAGAAAGAGAACAAGAGACAAAAAGACCGGATCTGACAGAAAAAGAGGAGGGGACCAGAGCCGATTCTGTGAATTTTGCCGACGAAGTCGATAGATTAGACTCCAAGCCATATCTATTGATTTTTTCTAGCGAACGACAAAGAAAGAGGAGGTCGGAGCCGAATGCAGCTCTATAAACCTACTCTGTTGATTTTCCGGCAAAGAAGCATGACGATACTTATTGAATTTTCATTTTAAGACTAATAAATAATTTAAAATCAAACTAAGCTAGACATAAAGAATGGAGAATAAACGATTTTAATAAAAAATGGTTTTTATGGAAAAACACAAAAACACTAACATCTAGACTTAATATTTTAATACTTGGAATTACTATTAAATCACGTATAATTTAGCTAAGTAAAATTGCCGAAAAATTGAACTCATTTTCACCATTTATTCCACTTAATTTGCAACAATTAAATATGTATCAAAATTTAATTAATATAAATTCACTGTTGTATACATGTTGGATGTGTAGTGACTATTTTAGAAGAATATTAGTATGGAGTTATTTTTGTGTCTTGAGCTTTGCATGCAAATAGATGCAATAAATTCATGAGAGAGAGAGAGCTGCAATAATTCGCTAGGTCCTAGGTTCATAATTATTGCATTTGTAAACAACAATATTTTATTAGTAAAAGATAACCCTTGAAAGAATAAAAAGTAGCTCAATTAAATACTATATTTATTGAAAAATAAAAAATAACTCAAAAGGTTATATATGTAAATTGGTTTAGAGCACTAACACAAATTCATTATTTATTCAGTAAATTACTAAAATATCCTCATTCTGGCTAGCCAGCTTCTGGCCAAATAGCTTTTCCCTTTATTAAGACTAGTGTTCCACCCCGTGCAATGCACGGGTACAAAATTTGCTATATGTAATATTTAAACAGTTTATGTGTGTTAGTGAGTGAATCTAAAAAAACGTATATGTATAAAGTAGGGCCGGTAATTGTGAGGGTTGGATCGTTATCCGGTAACCCTAATAACAACCATACTCGCCTAAATACGACATGTTAAGAAATCTTCAACACGAACACGAACCCGATCTGCTACATTCAAACCCGAACGCGACCTGCACGCAATACGCACATGTTAGCCACACAATCTTATTCGTGTTGACACGACACGATAATTACACGAATCTGACATAACACTATAATCACACGATAACGATACAATCAAATACAAAATATAATATATAAATATACAAATAGAAGTTTATATTTATTTCAGTTTCTATAAATAACATCTCTCTCCAACAATATGCTATCACCCGTCGTCGTGCCATCAGCAAAACCGCAATCCCTACACTCTGATTCGTCATTGCCGCCGCAGAAGGCGAGTCTACTCTCGGAAAATTTAGAAATACGAAGTAATGAAAATTTAAGAAAACGAAAAATTTATTATAATAAAAAATTTAAAGAATTATTAAAATTAAAGTAGTTTGAGAAAATTTGAGAGATCAAATAATTTTTAGTGTTTTTATTTAAATTATTAAACTATTAAATTATTTTTCATTAAAAATACTTTATTAAATTAAAGATTAAATAATTTAAACAAATTAAATTACTAAAATTTATGGAATTTAAGGTAATTGCATCAAAGGATTTTAAATTTAGGTAATTGCTTTGATTATATTCGTAGATCTTATTTGGTGGCACATCTAAAATTTGCAAATATAGGTTAATTACAACTAAATGATGAACTTTTCCCATAATTTGTCTTTGCAACTAAAACTATAAACTTTTTCCATGATTTAACCTTTTCTATATATATTTTCCAATGTTTTTTTTCTTCTTTTCTTATTTATGATATTTTGAATTTTAAAATTACGTGATCCTATTTATTTTTATGTTAAATTTCTTTTTTTAATATGGAAGAAAAAAATATATTTTCAACTTTTATGCAAGGAATAATAAATAATACATGTGTATAACAATAATGTTAGTATAAAATAAAAAAATTATAAATTTAGTAAGTTTGGAAATAAATCGAATATGCATACGCATGTTTCATATAATATTACCACCATTCAAATTATTTTATATTTACAAAAAATCGACACTTAAAATAACAACAAACTAATATGATTTAAGAATTAGGGAAATATTTTAATTTTAGTTTAAATATATGCACTATAATTTAATTATAATATATAAGCATCCTCGTCCAGCCTATAAGCCCAACCTATTAAATATTTTATAATTACAATTTGGACATATAAGCCCAACCTATTAAATAAGTTCACCCAACCCATTAAATTAACCAAACTCGTCCAGCCCATTAACTAACTAAGATAACCCATTAAAGCTCAACCCTAAAACACATTAGATGGAAGCGCCGCACCACTCTCTTCCTTTTCCTCTCGGATTTCTTTATTGTCTTCTTCCTCTAATTCTTCTTCATTATGATACATCATCTTTATCTCTATTCAGCGCCACTACTTCTCTTCTTCTTCCTCGTTCTACTCTCTTCGTCTTCTTCTTTTCGTTCTACCGTTGGCTGTAACCTCCTGGCTGCTTGATGCAAACCCAGCTCTGCTTCTCTCTCAATCGGAAGTTTCGCCGTTTTAACCTTAAAAAAAATTGATGCTTTTCACTGAGGATTTCGACGGACCTCCATCACCATATGATGTAGGTCAGAAAATCCTCAAAATTATTCTGGCGAAAATGAAAGAAAAATCCAGATTTTGAAAGGTTTATGAATTGGAACATCTTTTCCAGCCTTTTCAGTTTTAATCTACAAAATAATTGTACATCTAAACTACATCACACGTTTTCTTTTTGTATTTCCATAATTTTCACTGTTATTCACTCGGAAATAAAAAATTATTTCCAGACAGAAAAGGTTTATTGATCGGAGCTTCTTTTCCATCATTTTCGGTTTTAGACCTACAAAATAATTATAGATCTATATCCCAAATTGCCTTTTTCTTTTGTATTTCCATGTTATTCACTTTCATTCGGTTGGAAAGTAAAAAAAAAAATCCAGACCCAATAGATTTTTGCATGAAAACATATTTCCCATCATTTCCGGTTATATCTAAACCCCAAGTTAGATTTTTTTTTTGTTATTTCTCATTTATTCACTTTTATTTGGTCGAAAATGACGACATATTTCCAGATCCGAAAGATTTATGTATAGAAATTATTTTCTAGCCTTTTCAGTTTTAGCTCTACACAATTTTCAGTTTCACTTATTAACTATTTGGATCTATCCTTATTTTTCGTACTACCTCTATTTGTTCATTTATTTTGATATGAATTTCTTGACACAATTTTATAGCATTTTCTGCATGTTGCAAATTTGAAGACGACTTCACTGTCATTCATTGGGAATAGCTTCTAATCTCGCAGATTGAGTGTTCTCCGCTTCTGTGTTGCCTCTGTAGTGAGTATTTTATTGCCATCTATTGCTTCTCGTCATATCTGCTTTTCGACACAACTGCTTTTCCTTTATGTCACTTCAAATTTTGTCATGTTTTACAGCATTTGTCATGATTTTGTTGTCAATTAATCTTCGAATTATATCTTATTGAGGATCAGACTGTATTTGTTGGTGGTAAAAATTCAGGATTTGGTTTCGTATATTGGACATACTAAATAGGTTCTTTAGATGTATTTTTGGTTAGCAAAAGCTTAAAAGAATTATGCTTGTCAAGTATGTGCTTATACCAATATGTTTTGAATAAATTTTGACTGCTTCTTATATCAATATCCTTTGAATAAGTGTTGACTGCTTATTATACCAATACGCATGGTGGATTTTCTGTCATTCGTAAACATGCAAATGAATGCCTTGTTCCCCCATTGGTAATGTGTCCTCTATTTCCTTTATGTTGCATACATGCACATATGTACATGTATATATTTTTATATATATCCAGTGTTAATTTTCTATATTTGCTGACAATGATTGTTCTCCTATCAGAATAAGAGCCAAAACGCATCCAACACAAGATCTGATTCCCAAGGAACTACATGGAAATGAATGGTAATTCAAGCATATATTTAGAGGAGTTATACTCTGTTTGCTTTCTATATTCCAACAAACATCCATTGTCTTCACCTTTTTTCCAAGGTTTTGATACCCTCTGATTGCTTAACATTTTAAAGCATTATGTTCTCTATTTGAAAGACATACATGAAACAAAGTAGCTCAATCTATTTTTAAATAAAATTTCATATTATTATTTTCTTATTATAAATGATTTTTTTTTCTTATATTTAAAATAGAAGCAAAAATCTTAGTACTTAAACCTCATATGCAGGATATCCTTCAAGCAGAAAGTTTTTCTCTGAAGATCGGTACTTCTACTTTCATAGAGTCGTCGTCTTCCTGCAAAAGTTTTGAATATCATGTTGTAAAAGATTTGTTCGTTTATATCTTTATTTCTCTTTTAACAGCTTATGTAATAGATAGGCCTCACACACATTGTGACAAAACTATAAAGAAATGAAATATAACAAACTAAAAAGAGATAATAACAATATACATAATCCAATATGAATGATGACACTAAGAACGTAAACATATATCCAAAACAGAAAAAACAAACATAGTAGAGAGATATAAAAACGTAGAATATTCACAAATTTGATTTTGAAGATGACAGTGGAGTACTTGTGGGAGCTGTAATTTATAGGAAAACTTTTAGGAATTTTGGCTCCATTTTGAAATTTGAATTCATATTTAGTCAAAAAGTTCTCACAGCCAGAATCATAGCTTCCTTGACAAGCTTTTGTGGTTGGGAACGGTGAAAAGTTGTCAGTCATGGTATAAAGTTTGTTATATAATCATCGAATATGATTTAGACAATATTATCAATAGTTCAGTATTTGATCATGATGCTTCCCGCTCAAATGGCATTTCCGTAAATTTTTCAAGAACTGGCCTTTTATATATGTATAGATAGGAATTCACTTTTTAGGTGCAAAAGAAACTGCAGATTGATTGAATCTTTTTTTTGCTTTTTCACTTCACTTCCTTTCATGTATTTTTTTGACAATTTTTTATTTTTTTGCTGAAAATCAAAATTCTTCCAAAATTCGTATATTTACGCGCCAATATAACCCTTAGAAACATAAGAATAAAAGATGGGGTCCCTGAAAGATATTTAGCTCAAAAAAGGATTAACAAAATACATATTGCATTTGGTTGGTCTCATGACAAGATCCTTTTTTTCCATGCTCAAGACTAAGAATTCAATAAAGGGTCCAAAATTTGCATCGTTATCAAGAAAAGAGTAAAATATTTGCCACCATTGGCGAATCTTTGCTTTTTCACTTTTTCTTTTTAGTTCTTTTTCTGTTTTTTCTATTTTTTCTTGAATTAGAACTGCAATCAAATTTCGAAAAGCAAGCTTTGTAAAGAATGCTCAACGTCAGAAGCATTTCATCGAACCGATTTTCCTACAATTTCATACAGCACCATCACAGTTTCATTTCACCCTCCACCAAATTTAGAAAAGCAACAATTTCAGTATACTGCTCAACGTCACCATGTAGAAGAATTCGGAATTTTCTCAAAAAGGTATTAACGAGTTTCGAAATTGATTAGACATCCCACAAGAAAAGCCAGGCGCATTTCATCGAACAGATTGCCTACAATTCATACAACACCATCGCAGCTGCATTTTGCCCACCAGACCCCTAATTTACAACCAGCTCCCTTATATGTTATAATCCCAATCTTGATGTAAAGTGAAAAAAAAATCCATCTCATCAATTGATTCATCTTTCTAAGGGCAACATCATCATCGGTACAAGTTATGCTGTCTTGAAAATCATTGATCACACAGAGCTACATATAGTAGGAAATCTCGTATCATATATCTTGTAGCCTTACTTTTCATGATTGACAATAGTCACAATATACGGTACTTCCTTCATTATTAGGATTTCTCCAATACTATCTCTTTTCATGCAATATGAATCAAGCAACAAGTTAGTTCAAATTATAATAACTATTATGAAGGATATTGGAATATTTCAAAATCTCAATCCATTGTAGTGAATAATGGATTAGCCTATACTACTTTTATCCATCTAGACTATCCTTCAATTGTAAATGCCCCCTAATATGAAATCTCATATCGTCGTATCATGTAAGAACGACATATCTCGTGTTGGAATTCGTGTAGCACAGATCCTTCCTTACAATATCAAATTCTTGAGAGAGAGGGTTTACATAAATAATTTGTTTTTAGCAAGATTTCTCCATAATAAGTAGAGCAGGTTACATTAAAATCACATCAAAATCATAATTTTTCAGCTAGATTTATCCATACCAAGCATAAACGCACAAACAAGTCCTATTACAAGAAACAGACACACGGATCACACTGAGCACTCTAGCTTAGGTCGTTTCTTTCATGTCTAATTAACAAGGTCTTCAAAATATGCATAAATGGAACAAACAATCACCTCAAGACGAGATGGATCAAATGATTTAATCAATACCTCTTCGACTCCATCTGCTGTTCCATTTCTTAATGAGGTTGTTTCCTCAAGAAGGGTTTGATGAGGCCATCTGTCAAAGCAGTGGTCGATGTAAGAGCCGCTTTCATAATGCTTACACCCTGCACCGACAATCACGTGTATTGGATACCATATTGTTGAAAGGAAATAATAGAAGATGTTTGTACACATGATGTATATTTGTGAAGTACAAAATGAAGTATAATTATATCAACGACTGCATTATCCAAACATAACCAATATCTTACCTCTTCCAACCCAACTTGCAGCTTTACTTCTTTTAGATCAGACAAAGAGATCTTCAACTCGTTGATAACAGAAAGACCCGAGGTTACCCCCAAAGGTGCAACAGTCAAGTCATCACTTACCATATACATTCTCGCTCCCCGGACAAATGATGGATCTTGAATATAGACATGCTGGATTAGTTTGGTAGATGATTTCCTCAGATTCATGTTATTAGAATTATCAGCTACACTCCTAAGCAAATTATCCATATTCTTGAGACCAGTGTTACTGCCCAGAAACCACTCAACTTCTCCTAAGGAAATGGTGAGCATGACAAAAAGAAAATTTATGAAATCACAATTTGCCTGAGCAAACAGAAACTTGTTTGTAGATTTTTGAAGCATGACTTTCAAGATCATATCTGGGTCCATTAAAGTGTCCATCTGGTGAAGCTGATTTAACAAAACATGCCCCTCTGTTGCTACAATCATCTGTCTCCCAGGGAAAATGAAGGCAGTGAGTGGATTCATGGAAATAAATGATTCCTTCAGTAGAGCTTTAATCTAATCAAAACAAAAAGGTGTCGATATTTGAAAGGTGGTTATTTCAAAGAAAGATAAAATGTATGATAAATCACCTCATTCAATCCAAATGTCACATTTCTTGTCTCAGCACCATCCATATCTTCCACAGCAATGCCGAGAGTGGTGAGAGTTTCAATGATGGAGCCCGCCACATTAGGCAACACAGAGAGGTCATCGCTGATTATGAAAGAAGCTGCACTTTCAATGAAAACTCCATCATATGATTTCCCAGAACTGGAACTTGTGTGCTGAGCAGAGCGGACGTTGAGTCTCAGTTTATAGAATTCACTCTCAAATCTTGTTGAATTGATCAGGTGTATCTTATGACCCTCTCCTTTGAAATGGATGATATCAAGATTTGTTGCACCTTTGTACAGAGTGTTCAAGCTTCCAATAACAGGCGCCTTGTCTCCGTAGTGCTTCTCAAGGACTTTTACAATCGTTCCCATTGGCAGAAGTAGGAAGCTTAACAACACATCTGTGAAATCGCTGCCAGCTTCTGCAAATAGTACCTTCGTCTTCTCCTTATTTATCACAACCTTGATATGTAACTTCACTTCCTCAGCCTTAGACATTCTGTTTTTTGTAACAGTGAGGAATTTTCAGATTGCTTATATCAAGATATTCTATAAGACCTTTTTATTAGGCCAAATAGTCTTTGAAGTCTTATTCCAGACAAAACAATTGAAATCACAAATTTTGGTATTTGAAATCTTACATACCAACTTCTCATTTTGCAATTATTCATATCAGTATCTTTTGCTTATATTCTATCCTTACACCTCAACTTTTTCTAGTAAAGCAAACTCGAGATGTAGCATGATAATGTAACAAAAAAATCTGGTTTTTTAAGAAAATCCAATTAAATGTCTTTCATTTAATTTCAGTTTAAAAAGCGCAGATAATGAGTCATATATTTTTTTTTCTCTCTCTTTTGTGTTCAGTCTTCCATTAATTGACCCACAAATTCAACAAAAGGAAACCCCAATTTTCTGAAGTTTGAGCACCACCTCCGCCACAAACTCAATATTAATGAATATACAATAAAAACAAATAGAAGATATTTATCAGGCAAGAATGACCTGATTTTCAATTTAGCATCACACATCTTGGAGGCTCTACCATTGAAGAAAATGCAGATTGATGATATTCAGATCAACCACAAGTATTTTGTTTGCTAAGAAAGTGCAATTAATTATGCAAGAACAAAAAAAGGAAGATGCAATTAAATATCTCTCCCATTTAATTTCAGTTTGAAAAGCCACGAATCCAACAGAAGAAAAGCCTGATTGCTGAAGTTGGAGCACAATCTCCCCCAACACAAATACTAGTAACTAATCAACAATAAAGCATAAACAGAATGAACAAGTGATGAATAGGTCAAGAACTACCTGATTTCCAATATGTAAAAATGGGGATTTTCAGAAAAAGAGTGATTTTCAAGTCCACCCAGAAAAAAACATGTTTGTATTAGACAATCATGGAAAAAGAATTCAAAAAAAATGTTGTTGGAGGAGAGTGGCCGAGCGCGGCGGAGGGAGGGTCGCTGCGAAGGTGGTTTTCAGCTGCTAAAAGTGAGTGAGACAGTTGCATTATTTGGCTAATAAAGCAAAATGGAGCGAACAGTTGTTTTGTGAAAAAAGAAGCATAAAATATTTGCCACTGTGCTTTGAAGTTATTTTAGGACTTCCACCATTGGCGAATCTTTTGCTTTTCCACTTTATCTTTTTTTCAGTTGTTTCTGTATTTTCAACTTTTTCTTTTCTATGTTTTTGGTTTGTCGGTTTCACAAGAAGTACTATTGTTATTTGTAATCACCATTTTCCTTTCTTCTTCCTTACCCCATGAATTTCTCTTGCATTAAAGCGGGGAAAAAGGATCTTGAATTAGAACTGAAATCAATTTTTGAATAGCAACCTTTGCAAAGAATGCTCAACCTCCATACAAACACCATCACAGTTGCATTCACCCTCCACCAAATTTAGAAAAGCAACATTTTCAGGGAACAGCTCAACGTCCTTGTAGAATTCCGAATATTTCCAAAAAGGTGTTAACAAGTTTCGAAATTGATTCCATCCCATAAGATAGGCAGGAGCATTTCATCGAACAGATTGCGTACAAGTTCATACAACATTATGGCAGCTGCATTTTGCCCACCAGATCCCTAATTTCCAACGATATCCTTTATTATATATTAGAATCCTAATCTTGTTGTAAAGTGAAAAAAATCCATCTCATTCATTGATTCATCTTTCTAAGGGCAACAGAATTAACCAAGAGTTGTCCGACCAAATTCTATTGATCGTTCAAATACTTTCATCAAAATCAGTTATTAGATTTAATTAATGCAGCATGGGATCTAATTGCAGGATTAGCCTTTCTAGTTCCAACATAAAAAGCACTTTCTATAAACAGACAAAATACACTTGGAATCCTCTCGAACTTTTGAATTCCAATTTTTTCCCCTTTTATTCATCATCAGTTTTTAATATTTTATATTTTAATTTAATTTTATAAGAGAATATCAATCTAAATTCTAAACTATTTTGGCACTATTACAATTTCATATAACATCCTTTTTTAAAAAGAAATCATCGCTACAAGTTATGCTGTCTTGAAAATCAATTTCTTCTATACACTTTCATGCTATATCTTGTATTTCACCTCACTAATAGATATTATGTGCATATTTATTGTGTTATCATTGATCACACAGAGCTGCAGTAGGAAATCTTGTATCATTTTCTTGTAGTGTCTCCTAAAAACAACTGGCTGACACGATTTTTCATAATTAAGCAAATCTTCCTACGTCGAAGACATCGATTTCCATTTTGCAATGCAAATCCTCATCGATTTCCGATTTGTTTGATGAATGGTGCAAGAGATACGCAACAATATAAGCTTGTTTGGGGTTTAGGGTTTAGGAATCCGACTGATAAGAATTTCAGGACATCAATTAATCAATTTTAGTTTCTTTCTTAGTTTATATATTGAACGTTACTTTTCATGATTGACAATAGCCACAATATACATGATTGAGTATTAGATTTTAGACTGCTGCAAACCCACCCTTTTTATGGTTATGTCCCTCTAACCAATTTTACGAGCAAGAGTTATTAGTTCATAAATAGCCCCAAACAATTGCCAAGAAATTAAATAATGTAATATCATTCCAAGGATTTCTTTTCCTTACTTGCAAGGACTAGGTGATTAACTATTAATTATTGAATTTAAATTACAATAGTGTAACATGATATATACAGGTAGACAAACATGAATTTGTAAGGACAGTCAAATATTACTGACAACATATATTATTGTTTTCTGCTTGCAAAATTAAGTCCCCGAACGGAAAAATGGGAACCATTCAATATTATTGAGGTGGAATAAGTTTATTTTCAATTTGTTTTGTTAAAAGTATGTCGTTTTACTAAGTGATATAGAAAAAAACTCCACCTTAGGCATTGCCAAGATGAATCAACTTCCTTCATCGAATTTTATATAGCTAACATGCTGAAAATTTGTAAATTTTTAACAGAAAATGAAAGTTTTGGAGTTTTTATATAAAAATTTAAAATTTGAGACATTTTTTGGAAAATGTTTATTAACCATTTAGTTTGAAATGATTTCAATTGAAAAAAATAAAGAAAAACTAAACCGCTTAAACCCTAACACTTGATTCAAGTGATAGAGTCCCCATCTTCTTGCAAGTTCTCCATTGGTCACTCTTCTTCCAATCTGTTCTGCAAATCCAAGATCCCTAAAGTCTCAAACCCTTTGGGTCACCACATACTTAGTGCAAATAACAAGTCCAATTTCAATTGAAAGTTTTACAAATTTCTATTTTCCCATGCAAATCTTTGAATTTTTTCTTTCCCTTAATTATTTTGTCCCTATATTTCTCCAATCTTATATCTTTCATGCAATATGAATCAAGCAACAGGTTAATTCAAATTATAATAATATTTATGGACATTTGGATATTTCAAATTCTCAATCCATTTTAGTAAATAATAAAATTAGCATATACTAGTTTTATCCATCTAGACCATCTCTCAATTGTAAATGCCCCTAATAATGTAATATGAAACCTCATATCATCGTGTCATGTAAGAACGGCATATTTCGTGTTAGGATTCTAATACGATCTAAATAACGAACGTATGATAAGGAAAGCTTCGAGTGCTCTCGAACTCTAGAAATCGAGGGCAAATGAAGATAGAAGGATTGTAAGAGATGCTAGGCAAAGAGGAAGGGAAGAATACTGTGAGGTAATACTAAGAGAGATTTAGTGATATCAACTTTATTCTTGCCTTTCCAAAGCACAACGAAGCAATATATAAAGTTATCGATGGACCTTATGCGGTTCGACTCTCTTAATACGGCCCGGGAAAGAACTGACAAAGAAAACCCGGAACGAAGCTTATAATTACTCTCGACACTTGTACGAAATTAAATTACAAAATCACGAAACCAATATAAATGAGATCTCGATGTAAAGTCGTCAATCTCCAAATCTAAAGGGATAAAGATGAATATTGCAACTACAAAAGATATCTAAGAAACCTAACCAAAATCTAGTCTCTCACGGAACTGCTAGATTTTGTAAGTTGCCTGCCATTTTGGAGGTTTGCGAGCCCTAGTGTTGCGCCTTGTCATGTTCGCAGGCCCATGGCTTGGTTGGGTAGCGTCATTTGTTTGGCCCAAGTCGTCAAAGCTCACGTCTTCGGTTTCACTTTTCACATCCTTCTCTAAGATCATGCTTATGTCTTCCACACTTGGCTCCACGGTGGTTTCTTCATCGGCCGCGTAAGTAACATTCCCTTCCCGATCGCGAATCAGCTTGTCCTCAAGGTGTAAGTCTGGGAAGAAACATCGTATAGAGGCCACGGGCTCCCATGTGGCATCATCTAAGCCACCATCGGACCACTCGACTAAGGCTTGGTCGACCATAACCCCGCCGATCAACACACTTCGACGCGCATGAATGCGCAAGGGGTGGGAGAGAGGACACCCATTAACCAATTCCGCTGGTATGGGCAGGGGCAATGTGTAGTGGAGGTTCCTTGAAAGGTTTAAACAAGGCAACGTGAAACACCGGGTGTATGCGCGGGGATGCCCGGAGTTTCAAGCGATAAGCCACTTCACCCACTTTGGCCAACACCTCAAAAGAGCCAAAAAAACGGCGGGTGAGCTTCTGATAACGTCAGGTAGCCACCGAGTGTTGTCGATTGGGCTACAACTTTAATAGAACAACATATCCTACGTTGAATTGCACATCCTGCCGACGGCGGTCGTCGATTGTGCACATGTGCTGTTGCGCTAGCTCCAGGTTTCTCCGCAGCCTTTGAAGTAACTCCGTCCATTCAGTGAGGAAGGAGTCTGATACGCACAAGATCTAATCAAGAAGACTTCGAGCGTCCTCTAGCTCCGGAACAGACTTGCGAGATGGAAGATGATGGAAAAAAAAGAAAGAAAAAGGAAATAGTAGAAAGGGAGAACGCAGCGCGAGATGCGCAGATTGAGAGAGAAGGTAGGGTTAGGAGTTTGGATAGATTTTCTTCATTAACCAAATACGATGAGTGTACAGATATTTATAATTATCTAAAGACCCTATTGGTTCGACTCTCTTCTTACGATATGGGAAAGAACCATAGAAAACCCAGAAAAGAGCTTATAACTTTGCTCGACTCGTTTAGAGTACAATTACAATATTTAATAGATGTTAACTAAACCCTATAATTTGCTTGCCAAGCTGGAGTGCGTCTCGTCCTATTGCATCGTCGCACTTTGCTTGTTGTGTCCCCTCTTGATCGGTCTAGCATCTCTTCTCGATCTAGCATGTCTCGGCCCATGTCTGTTTCATGTATAACTTGTAGCCCATCTCGGCCCACGCCCTCTCCTCACGGTCCAAGTCTTCAGCCCGTTGGCTCTCGTTGTGGTTCTCGTCTTCATCGTGGTTCTTATCATCGTCATTTATAACATTCCTCCCCGGATCAAAAGACACATTGTCCTCAAGGTGTAGCATAGGAAAACAATGACATAGGTAGTCGACGGGTTCCCATGTGGCATCATCGAGGCTGCCATCGGACCACTCCACCAAAGCTTGGTCCACCGTCACCCCAGCTACCAACAATTTGCGATGACCATGCACACGAACGAGTTTGGGTAAAGGATTACCATGCACAAATTCTAGTGGCAAAGGTAAAACGTGGGCTGATGTGTAACTCCCTTTGAAGGGTTTAAGTACAGACACATGGAAAACAGGATGCACACGCGATGCGTCGGGCAGTTTCAATCGGTATACAACTGCCCCAATTCGTTCCACCACTGGAAAATGGCCATAAAAGCGATGAGCAAGTTTCTGCGAGCTGCGTTGCACGAGTGAGTATTGCCGATAAGGTTGTAGCTTCAAGAGCACCAAGTCGCCCACAACAAATTCTGCACTGCGCCGCTGTTGATTTGCGATTATTCACATGCGATGCTGTGCATCTTCCAGGTTCGCGCTTAAGCGGCGAAACAAGTTAGACCTCTCAATTAATAAACTGTCGACCGCGGGGAGGGTACACTCGCCCGACCTGAAGGGCGGAAACGAGAGAGGTTCGCGCCCATAAAGCACCTGAAAAAGAGTCATTTGTAGCCCCGTGTTTTAACGCGTATTCCGCCCATGGCAACAACACCGTCCAACGAGCCGGTTTGTCCTGTGTAAATGCGCGCAAATATTGTTCCACACCTCTATTCATCACTTCGGTTTGACCATCTATTTGCGGGTGAAAGGCGGTGCTCAAATGTAGAGTAGTCCCACTGAGTTTCAAAGTTTATTGCCAAAACTTGCTAACAAATATCTTATCGCGATCCGTCACAATGTTTTGGAAATCCATGCAACTTAACCACCATATCAACAAAGAGAAAAGTAACCCGATGGACATCAAAGTCTGAAGGCAAGGCGCCGAGGTGGATTACTTTGGAAAGACGATCAACCACAACAAGAATGACGGTGAATCTCCTAGACGGTGACAATCCAATATTAAAATCCATCAAAATATCATCCGTAACCTGAAGCGGAATCGGTAGCGGTTGCAGCAACCTGACTGGGGGTTGTGTAGAGTATTTTGTCGTTTGACATATGAGGCAGGCTGAAATATAATTCTTGACATCCGAACGCATATCCTTCTAATAAATAACCATCGCCAACCTGTGAAATGTCCGGTGCACCCTATAATTGCCCGCGATAGGTGTATCATGATACTCCTGGAATAGCTGTTCGTGTAGGCCAGAAGTTGCGCCTATGCAATTCCATCAACGAAAATATAAGATGCCATCCGCGACGGAGAACGGGTAAGGTAGCGTGCCCGCCGCGTGTGCCGCGTGAAGCAGGACGAGGTCAGGTTGGGTAGTATTTTCTCTTCGAATATCCGTCATCATGGTAAGAACAGGACCTGACATGGTGACCATAACCCGTGCAGAGATTGGAGCATCCTACAGACAGGATAAAGCATCCGCCACCCAATTGGATACGCCGGGTTTGTATTTAATTCCAAAGCGAAATCCCAGCAACTTACGGATATAAAATTGCTGATCTGGAGTCTGAATCACTTGTTGCAATAATTCCTTCAAACTGTGTTGATAGGATCAGATTAAGAACTTGCGGCCTAAAAGATATTTACGCCACTTTTGCACTACTTCCACAATAGCATAAAGTTCTTTGTGGTACGTTGAGGCGGACGCCATGCAAGGACCAAGTTTTTTACTGAAGTACGCAATCGGTTGCTCTTGCTGTAACAAAACGGTGCCCACACCTGTGTCACACGCATATATTTCAACCACAAATAGTAACAAAAAATTAGGTATCCTCAAAACCGGGGCACTGGTCATGGTCTCCTTCAATCTATTGAATGTTGTTGTCGCTGCTCCGGACCACACAAAACTATATTTCTTCAAAAGGTCTGTAACGGGGCCTGCCAAGTGAGAATAATGACGCACAAAACGGCGGTAATATCTCGTTAAACCTAAGAAACCTCGTAGTTATTTGAGGTTTGAGGGTAACGACCAAGAAAGCATGGACTCAATATTGGATACATCGGCTTTCAATTCGCCATCGGAGATGATGTATCCCAAATAATCAATGGTGTCTCGAAAAAACGAGCACTTAGACTATTTCAGAAAGAACTCATGCACGTGCAATAAGGAGATGACCATCCTCAAGTGTTCAACGTGTGCATGCACAGAAGGGTTGTATACTAAGATATCATAAAAAAAAAAACAATGACAAATTTGCGCAAGCAAGGTGCAAATAAGCGATTCATGCAAGCCTGAAAAGTGGATGGAGCATTAGTCAACCTAAACGGCATTACTAGGAACTCGTAGTGGCATTCATGTGTTCGGAAGGCCGTTTTATACACATCTTTCTCATACATTCGAATTTGGTGATATCCCAACCGTAAATCAAGCTTTGAGAAACAACGAGCAGAACCCAATTCATCAAATAACTCATCAGCTGTTTGAATTGGAAAGTGATCTGGGACAGTTACGACATTCAAAGCACGATAATCAATGCAAAATCGGTATGTACCATCATTCTTTTTAACAAGGAGGACCCGAGAAGAAAATGGGCTGCTACTTGGTTGGATCAGGCCCTGATCTAACATCTCTTTGACCATCTTCTCAATTTCATTTTTCTGAAAGTGGGGGTATCGGTATGGTCTAACCTTGACTGGAGGGATGCCAGCTTGGAGAAAAATACGATGATCATCGGAGCGTCGTGGCGGAAGGCCCGAGGGTAGTTCAAAAACCCTAGAAAAAGTGTGTAAAAGCTCATCGATATCAGATGAGAGATCCACAGTCGACGATCCTAAGACGTCCGTGTCGGCTTGAGTCGCATTAAGATAAAATAGCTCGTACCAGTCTAAAGCAGCCGATGAATCTTGAAGAGCATAGAAAGAGTTCAAGGAAACGGCCTTAGGCGTGGGTGACCCACCTTGCAGAATGATAGCTTTATCTTTCCACTTCCATAGTCAGAGTGGCATAATCATGCGCTACGCGGCCCAGTCGCTGCAACCATTTCATGCCCAAATCAAGATCGTGCCCGTGTATCTGCAACACATATAAATCAACAGGAAAAACCATCCATTGAAACTCCAAAATAACCGACAAACACTGTTTATCACATAGTAATGAATCGTCGTTGCCCACGTAGACGTGAAAAGGAGGGACATAAGTAACATGTAAATGTAATTTTGAGACGATACGTGGGTGTATGAAATTATGTGTACTGGCGAGGCTGTGTAAGCTTGAGATATCCGCACTGACCATCATCTCCTTAGACATGCTTGCGTCGACATCAGATTCATCATTGTCTTCGCCGAGCAAAAATAAAAATCGGCCACAACGATAGGACTTGGACCATTTCTAGTCACAGTTATAGCATAATCCCTTGGCATCTTTTTCTATCTTCTCGGCTCGAGATAGGCGACGAATAGGGCCCAGTGTGCTATCTGCACCACCCGATGGTTTGGCTAGTGTCGGAATTATCGGCGTCGAGGAAGGAACCACGCGTACAACCTGTGGTGGGGGTCGAGAAGGTCCAGTCGATGACCAAGCGGGGGGCCGTGTGGCTACTGACGATAATAAGGCCTGGTTATTTGCTTCCAATTCACGAGCCAACGCGAATGAATCAGACAAAGTGGAAGGTTTCTATAGATTTATTTCATGCTGTATATGCGGCCTCAAAGCTACATGGAACAATGAAATCAAGTTTTCCTCACTCGCACTTTGATAATCAAGGACGGTGCCCGTCTGCCGAATCTTAGCCAATTGACCAAAATAATTGATGTAATAGAGGGAATCAAATCGAATCTTGAACTTGCGCAAAAAATCCTCCCAAGCGTCGATCAACCCACTATGCATGCACCAACAAAACCAATATGTAACAGATCATTCTAAGTATTCATGTACCTTATACAGCCAAAGAAGGGGTTCTATGCCATCACACTTGGGCAGATTTAATTTAGGTTTAAGCTGAAACCCGCACCGCCGCGAGGGCCATGGTTTTCAGTCATGTGAAAGTCATTGCGGTTAGCTGGCCCTGCCGGTGAGGAGGGGCACCGAGGATCGACAAGTTCGCGAGCATGAGTGCCTCCAAGCGTGAATCTTAGGCATCCATACGTGCATCAAGATTCTTTTGCATCTGAATCATGGCCTTATCTAGCGATGTTACGCGGGCGTCTACCGCCGCGAGGGAGGTCGGGCTTGACGAGTCGGTCGACATCAATGAAAGAACCAATTGATTCGAACAAGATTGAATCAACAAGACTTCGACCATCCTCTAGCTCCAGAACAGACTTGCGAGATGGAAGATGATGGAAAAAAAAAGAAAGACGAAGGAAATAGTAGAAAGAGAGGAGGCGAAGCGAGATGCGTAGATTGAGAGAGAAGGTAGGGTTAGGAGTTTGGATAGATTTTCTTCATAAACCAAATACGATAAGTGTACAGATATTTATAATTATCTAAGGACCCTATCAATTTGAATCTCTTTTTACGATCTGAGAAAGAACCAAAGAAAGCCCAGAAAGGAGTTTATAATTTTGCTCGACTCGTTTAGAGTACAATTGCAATATTTAAAAGATGTTAACTAAACCCTATAATTTGCTTGCCAAGCTGGAGTGCGTCTTGCCCTATTTCTTCAACGCACTTCGCTTGTTATGTCCCATCTTGATCGGTCTAGCATCTCTTCTCGATCTAGCACATCTCGGCCCATATCTGTTTCATGTATAACTTGTAGCCCATATCGGCCCACTTCCCTCTCCTCACGGTCCAAGTCTTCAGCCCGTTGGCTCTCGTTGTGGTTCTCGTCTTTATCGTGGTTCTTGTCGTCATCATTTATAACATTGCGCTGCCTCCACCCTTTCTACTATCTCCACCGTCTTTCCTTTTTTTAGTGTTAGGAGTTTAGATAGATTTTCTTCATAAACCAAATACGATGAGTGTACATATATTTATAATTATCTAAGGACCCTACCGGTTCGACTCTCTTTTTACGATCTGGGAAATAACCATAGAAAACCCATAAAGGAGCTTATAATTTTGCTCGACTCGTTTAGAGTACAATTACAATATTTAAAAGATTTTAACTATGTAATATCCCTAAAATGGCCTGAGTTAAAGATACGAATTTTCCGGTGCGATAAGATCGCCGAATAGGGGTTTTCGGCGATTCTCCGAGGATAATTAATGAAATGAATCGAGATTGTAACATCCCCAATG
>JAYDZE010293720.1:0-18838 GCA_034509125.1 Monilaria moniliformis | reverse complement strand
TGGTGCCTTCTGGATCCTTTTGCAAATGTAGTTTTCATTGAGAAGACAATTCGTTTGCTGAAAGAAGGAATTACAGTAAAAGCAAATAGAAGTTCACTAATTGCATCAGATGCTGGGTCGGGTGCCAAATACCGCAAAATCACCACATCAGAAAGAAGTTGCATTGACCCAATGCCCCTTCTAGATTGGGGGTATGATGAGAGTGATCAGATTGATGTTGGTCTTTTTGATGTTCCAATAAGTTCTGGAGGACATCAATCTCTTGAAGAATTTGAGACTGTTTTCCCTCACCAAGATTGCAGTACAAGTTCCCCAATGTTTGACCAAATAATAGATAAGGAAGAAGTTGTTTTTGGCCAAATGAGAAAGAGTCACAAAAAATCTAGAAAAATATCTGAAATGAAAGTGAATGGATCTCTCTCAAGCAGTTACCCTACTGATGAAATAAATAGTGTTCGATGTGGATCTAAGAAATCAAAAGCTTGTCGCCTTAATGACGATGATCTCCTAATTTCTGCCATTATGACAACTAAAATATGTCGAGCCACCAACAAATGGTCCACGCGCAAGTCTAAGCCTCTGAAGAAACGCAAGACCCGCAAAGGCAGCTGCAGGTTGCTACCAAGGAGCCTAAAGAAGGGTTCAAAGCATATTCTAGAAGGAAAGTGGTCTGCTCTTGGATCAAGAACAGTGTTATCATGGTTAATTTACTCTGGTGTTGTTTCATTAGGCGAGGTAATCCAGTACATGAATCTAAAAGATGATACCGTGATGAAAGATGGTCTAGTTACCAGGGATGGGATATTATGCAAATGTTGTGACATGATGTTTTCCATCTCAAAGTTCAAGATTCATGCTGGTTTCAGGTCAAATCGCCCTTGTGCCAATCTCTTCATGGAGTCTGGCAAGCCATTCACCTTATGCCAGCTCGAGGCATGCTCAGCTGAATACAAGGCAAGAAAAGTAGCTCCTCAAATTGAGCAAGTTGATGAGCTGGATCAAAATGATGACAGCTGTGGGCGCTGTGGTGATGTTGGTGAATTAATATGTTGTGATAACTGTCCATCGGCATTCCATCAGGCATGCTTGTTTGAACAGGTTTGTGTTTGATTTATTGACAATGTCTTAATACAATGGATATTTTCTCATTTATTTTCAATTTCTATAAATGTCCTGTTTTGTTTCTTACAGCCTGTACAAAAGTGTGATATTTTAGATCAGTAGTGATAATAAATTTTCAGTTGTTTTTGTAGATTCAGACGCACGTACTTCCGTAATTTAAATGGTTAGGTACTGTCAAGCATCTTAATATCAAGCATCTTTAATACCAAGCATCTTGGATAATATAATTCCATATATATATATATGTATATACTCTTTTTTCCCCCAAATCCTGAATGTAATTTCTATCCTTCATTATTTGAATATGTGGTCGTATATTTCGCATTGACATTCCTTTTTCGTCAACTTTTGATATTTGTTTCTTATCTAATAATAGCCTTTTTTATTTCCTCTCTTCAAATAGTTACCATTTGAATTGAAATAAAATGAGAACTTTCAATATCTTCCAGCCATGGAATTCAGAATTTGGCCTCTTATACAAGAAATAAGTATTACAAGTAAATAAATTGTCCTTTAATTTGTTGAGGACAAATGATGCATGAAATCTTTGAAATTGTTGGAGCCCTAGAGCTTTGCATTACAGGCATGCTTCAGGAGTCCTTTAGAAGTGTTATGCCAATGACCTTTTTGATTTACTTTCTTACCTGCTTAAACTTCTTAATACGATCTCCTCGTAATATACTTCATAATTCCTCCCGGCATGATGGCTTTGAAGAGCTCAACATTGTGATAGGTGTCAATCTGCCAAAATAACCAATCTACTGTTAAAGCAGCTTAGTTTAAAAGGACAAAAAACTTCAAACCAAGCAATCTAAAAATCGACAAATTCAATAGTAAAAAATGCTCTGGTTAAAGGAAGTATTTCGCCCTGATCAGCCAATCAATTGTTGATGCAAAGAAACTCATTTGATTTGAATTGGTTATATTGTCCAACGACCACTATACAACCAATTTCCCCTTACTTTTAGAAAAAGTAAGACGGCCACCATTAATTGCTTCCCTAACCGAACCAGAGGCCTCATAACTTTTAGTGATCCAACAATGTTTAGAATTAAGAAAATCCAATTCTTACTAGCGTACAATATTGGGTTTATCTGAGGTTGATTATCTATTGTCTTAGTGCAGATTAGACTGTTTGAAGAGGTGATGAAATTATGTAATTGCTACTTTATGAAATCTAACAGGCAATTATATATTTTGAGTTTTGATTGGCTATAAATATGATAGGATTATCGCATATTGACCAGGTACTTAATACCATAGAATAATCGATACACATCAAATACAAGAACTTGATAAATACATAAGAATCATACAAGAATTGGAAAAACAACTAGGTTTCTCACTACGGTAAATAGAGATCTCATAAATCCTTATAAACGAGAAAAAGAAATAGTTCCTAATTAATTCTTAAAATTCTTCTAGGTTTCTTTGTTTTACTCGCTAGATATATTTGGTGAATATTCCTTCAGTCTTTATTCTCAACTAAACCTTAATCCAAAGCCCAACACATCTTCTTCCAATCAACCAAACAATTGATTCTCCAATTATGATTCACATTACCCTGCCTTTAGTCCATCTTTGGAAGATATCACAAAATATATAAAATTGGGTTGATTAAACCTTATAAATATAAAAAATATTTGGGAAAGTGATAATGTAAATAAGTCTTAAAATGATGCATCCTGCTGTTTATTTCCTTAGATGTTTTTCTTTTGGTTCATAGATGGATCATGCTGTTTATTTCCTAAGATGTTTTCTTTTAACAGCATACCTGCACGAGGAACTTCCATTTTATCCTTCTTTTGTGTGTCTGTTGTGCTAATGTAACTTACAGTTGTAAACATGAGTAAGCTGATTGCTGCACATTTCTTCAGGAGCTGCCTGAAGGAAATTGGTACTGTCCCCAATGTCGATGCCAAATTTGCGCAGATGCAGTCAGCGATAAAGAATCTTCACAACTCCATGGGGCTCTGAAATGCACTCAGTGTGAAGATAAATGTAATTTTCATTAGATCTCGTGTGTGTTTTCTTTTAAAGATTAGCCTATGCAGGTTTAATCAATTATATTCTGGTTATCCATCATTCAGCATAGATAAATTTGAAAGCTCGATTGACGGTTGTAGTTGCTGAAACCTGTTTTTCCTTTTGCATTTTTTTTCTTTGGTTTGAAAGAGATTGCAATTATATGCTCGCTAATTAGATTTGTATATATGGTTAATTCGTATAGCACTTATGGGCTTTCCTAGTAGGACTCTTGTGTATATATAGGTGGACTGATCAGTTAATGAAAATATCAAAAAAGCTTTTCCCCATTATGTTTCTACCTCTCTTTTGAGTTTTAACAATGCATATCACATGTATGTTGGTTGATCTGTTTCAATTTGTATTTGTGTTTTTCTGTTTGGCTTCAGTTTAATTCCGAGAACATAATAGCTTAATGCTTCCAAACAGATCACGAGACTTGCATGAAGAGGAACGGTATTGAAATTGGATTGGTCTCAGACAACTGGTTTTGTGGAGATGGCTGTTGCCAGGTAAAATATGTTCATTTCTAGTCATAATCTGGTGGTAGGTGGACATTGTGTATGGAGTGAAGCTAGTAATAATAATTGATACTTTTGCTTCACAAGGAACAACAAATTGAGAATAAGGTAGACTATATGGAGGAGGCACTAGGTTGTATTGCCGGTAGACATATCGGATATGGTTTCTTCAAGAATAAATTGGCAAAATTTTGTAACAGAATACCCAAGTATATTTTCATCCTCCTCACACTTTCCGATTCCACTTACATGAGACATTCACCTGGAAATCTCTTCAAAATGGCTGTAATAAAAACCAATTATTGTTAACTATGAATGCATTATATATGTGTCATATTTTGTGATAGATTGTTGAAATGTCCACACTTTTTCTGTCCGAAGTGATCATAATTTTAAACTCTAACCCTGCTTGCTTGGAGTTTGTTTACCAAAGAAAGAAGCAATATTTTATATTGCACATCACTAATCCTGTTTTGGTTGTTCAATGCAGGTCTACAATGGTCTTCAGTCACGTATTGGGTTGGAAAATCTTCTCTCTGATGGCTTCTCTTGGACGCTTCTGCGATGCATTCCCAGTGACCAAAAGGTTCATTCTGCACAGCAAGTTGTGGCTTTGAGGGCAGAATGCAACTCAAAGTTGGCTGTTGCAATCACGATCATGGAGGAATGTTTTCTCCCCATGGTGGATATGAAAACAGGGATAGACATGATACCTCAAGTAATATACAACTGGGGGTAAGCACTATTACTGGCATGCACCTGTCATCTGCAATATCACATATAATTTTGCTTTTTGTTTCGTTACCTGCACCTGCCTTAGCCACTCCACTGGCAGATAACGGGAATTCAAAAATCTCACAATTTTACAAGTGAACTGAAGAGTGAAGATAAATGAGTTTAATTACGTTACTCTTGTTGGTCCATCATTGTATTGTGGAATAATGCTATTTGTTATTACGTTACGAGATGTTCTCGAAATTTTGTAGTATGTGCTATAAAGATTCTGTATCCTTGAACTAATTAGGCTGTCACGCCATAATGCATTGTTACCATTCTTTTAGGTTGTTCTAGGTAATCGGACCTTAAAAATATTATCTTTGGTGGCGCTCTTCCTTGAGTAAAAACATATACTCCCCCCGTCCCACAAAATTAGCCCCCCTTCCATTTTCACATAGATTAAAAAATGCATTTAATTTTCTTTTGGAAATATAATTTATATGGATTTGTTCAATTTTGCCCTTATTTACTATTCCACACATCATTTTCACAAACAATGAGTAAGCTCATTTTAGTAAAAGCAAGTTTTAATACAATTCCAATTTAGAAAGTGGACTACATTTGGGGACACCCCGAAAAGGAATTAGGCACTAAGTTGATAGGATGGAGGGAGTATTATTTTTTAAGTTCAAACTGAAAACTGACTTTCTTCTTTCAGATCACAATTTGCACGTCTTAACTACAGCGGCTTCTATACTGTGGTTTTGGAGAAAGATGATGTTGTCCTGTGTGTAGCAACCATCAGGTAAAACTTTCTCTGGATTCTTTGGTTCTGGCATTTTTCCACCTGAAATTTTAGCTTGGAGTGATTTTGAATGTATTTTAGGAATTTAGACTGTTCGACAATGGTTATTCATGCAGCAGCAAGAAAGATCTGTTTCTCGGTCATTCATTCCGTTCTGTGCTACTCCTTTGGAAACGCAGTCAACTTCAATTATGTTTTTCATTCTCCCTGATGTTAAAGCAATGTCGACTTCCTATATTTTGAGTCAGCTGCTGCTTTTAATTGTCTATACATGAATCCAATGCAATGCTTACACATTGATGAACTTCAACTTTTATGTGGCGTTTCAGTGTGATTCTTATTTCCATTCTGACGAAGTGAAGCCAAAATTTATAAGCACCTAAAAAATATGGCAAAAGTAATTAGTAAAAATATCTCGAATCTCTTCAGGTTAATAGTTGAAAAATCAATCTCAGTTGTCCTTGTTGATTTGTGTTTTGAGAATCTAAACCCTTCTTCCTTTTTGTCCCATAGTCAAATAAAAAACCTCAACCGTGGCACGATAAAGTGAATTTTCTAGAGTGCTCCGTTCCTATTATAGACTCCACTTTGGCTCCTGTGCTGGGGATTTCAGAAATTGATACCGTGACACCTATTTGCAATTAATCGCCATTCAAAAACTGTCATTTGCATCTTGTCTGCTAAATTGGGGGGAGGGGGATGCCATTTTTGACCCATATGTCGCGTCAGGCTTCATATTGCTTATCCATGATCATTATTCCTTTGGACAGCCCAATGATATTGTTTTAGATCTCATCTTTGATACTTTGCTAATCATGTGCTGATTAATATAGTTCTAATTTTTTCTGAACTATGATCACAATTGCTATATTGGACAACCTTGGTGTAGAATCCACGGGGTGAAGGTTGCAGAACTGCCTCTAGTTGCCACTTGCAGCAGATATCGTCGACAAGGATTGTGCCGCCGCCTAATAAATGCTATTGAAGAGGTAAGTTGGTGTATTCCACATTATTCTCACAATAAAGTCCGCCAACTCAGACTTATATACCCAGCAGAAATAACGCGCACCTTGTGTACTCCAAAATCTTAATTTAGCACCTTGACTTCAACAGACATAGACTAACTCGACTCAATTTTGGGATTTAGATGCTAAAATCTTTGAAGGTTGAGAAGCTTGTTATATCTGCTATCCCCGATTTGGTGGATACGTGGACCCTGGGGTTTGGCTTCGAGCGTTTGGAAGAGGAAGAGAAGCAAAGTCTCAGTAAAACCAACCTTATGGTTTTTCCTGGAGCAGTGTGGCTGAAGAAGATGTTGTATGACAACCGCAACATGGATGAAAGAAACGGTGAGTTATACTTCATCAAGTTCTATGAGTAATTTTCTGTCATCGGCTATTTGATTTCTCAAGAAATTCCACAAACCCCATTGTACGAATCAGGATCACGCGATAATTTTGATTCCATTGAAGTGGTAGCTCATGAAAGAGGACCAAATGCAGAACAAGAACCTTCTGTTGATAACTTTGCTGCTAAAGAAGACTGCGTCGCCAGAGCAGAGGCCTTGCAGTTTTGCAAGGGAAACATTCTAGACATTCTGCAGAATCCACCGCGTACCCTCTATTTCGAGTATCAAGATTCAAACCCACCGGGCCATAAATCTCTTGTTGAAGGAACCAGCAACGTGGCCAGATCTAACCAGGAGACAGAGCGCTGCATCTTGCCAAATCAACCATCGAGAGTCGATGAACTGGGATGTGAGCGGCAGCAACCAGATCACAACTCATGCCCTGAAGATGCAAGTGTTGTTAGGGACGAAGATCTGGAGAAGGCGCATTCTAGACAGAGGCGGAACCCAGTAGTTTTTCTTGATGAGTTGTCGTCGGAACACTCGAGTTTGCAAGTGAGTAGCATTTTGTGCAATCCAGTTTTGAGAGTTTCACCGGAGGATCCGGCCGCCATGCCGCCGGGTGGTAAACTAGATGTAGGTTGTGGGACAGAAGCTGAGGAAATTCATTCTGTTAGACAAAATATTGTCTTCTTGTAAAAAGTAGTGCATTAGAGCATGTTATCAAAGTAAAAAAAAAAAGTGCCCAGTTATTTATGAAATTAAAAAAAATGAAATCTTCAAGAGATGAATAGCAGTCAATTTCCTGGATTCTTCAGTTAATACTTCTTCTTTATAGAGGCAAAATTACTCTTCAGAAAAACTCAAACTCTTATTCTGTACTTTCTCTTGGAGATTATTGAAAATTTTAATAATTTCAAGCTCTTAAAATAGAGATGTTAGTCATTATAATTAAGGGGTTTATTACAAAAGGTTGTACCACATTTGTCTATCTTTACGATTCAATCACATTTCCAAAAATGAACTTTGTAGCAATGTCTCATACCAAATTGAAGTTTTTGCAGTTTGACATTTAGTGAACAACAATTTGATGCAATAGCCTGAGTTAAGTCTAATTGGAGTGACTAGAGTTCAATAATATGGTCTATGGATTAGAATGTAAAGAAATTACATTGCATTCTAGAAGTTTGTTTACGAACTAAAGAGTAGAGAATTGTCTTATGTTATGTCATGACTCTTACTTGGAAATATATCACATTTCTGTTACAACCATTGGATATTTTCTTTTCATGTTTTCGAACTTTTGACATTTTAGTATATATTATATAATATATTAATATTTGGCATTAGAAAATTGACGTGGCAACGTGGAATTATATGCATAGTGGTGGTACCGATTTGTCATTATTGAAGAAAATAATCGAACTTTGTGACAAATTATACTAATGAAATTATAGCAGGCAAACGATTTTGTAACTGTTACCGACGTTTTATTTAAGTCGATTAAGTTCAGAACACGCTTTCCACTTCATTCCAACTTCAAAGATACATTTCTGTAGCCTACACAGCCTACTACGCTTCTCCATCTCCATCTCTCTCTCTCGCTCTCTCTCTTCGTTAGAGGTTTCCAGTTCCACGGCAATGAGCAGAACTCACATTCCGTATTTGTAATCCCAGTTTTACCTCAAGTAGCTGCTTCACAGATCAGGGAAATCAGCAACTCAAACAACAAAATCCTACCAACAAAAACCCACCCAAAACCTCACATTAATCCTCTCGACAAATTCCCCTTTACTATAGGAAAACAAAAGGGAAAAAGGAAAACACAGCAGTCGCCGATTCAATCTCCGAGCTCGAAAATGCCGTCGTCTCCCAAGACATTCTACGCGCGCCCATCCTCCAACAGCCGCAGATCGACGGTCATGATCATTGTCTTTGTGCTTCTCGGGCTTTCGGCCGTTTTCGGGCTTTACGGGATAATGCAATCGGGCCGGAGCAATGGATGCGGTGATGTTAAGCCGCTATCAGTGTCTGTGACGTGGGATAAATCTTCCTCCCGCAATAGTGCCCCGCCTCAAAAGCGTCACAAAGTGATGGGATTTGTCGGTGTTCAAACTGGGTTCGGATCGGCGGGCCGACGCCGGGCTCTGCGCCAGACTTGGTTTCCCTCTAATCACCAGGGGCTTCGACGGTATTCACTATGATTCCTTTCTATTTTTGTGTTCAAGTTGCATTTTTGCCCTATGATGCCTGCTTTTACAGTAGAACCTCTAAAATTGAATACTTCAAGTAATCGTTTTCTACTTCAAGCAATTGTGTTCATTCTAGAAATGGATAGCTTTTCCTTTTTTTTTTTTTTTTCTTCTATTTGTGCTTATGTTTTGGTGTTATGGATAAAGATCAGATCTTAGAAATTTTCAGTTCATTCTATGCAAATGTGGAAGAGGCACACTCCAGTGCATCCGCTCTAATTAAATATATAATTGTGATTAATAAACTCTATTTAGGGATTAATAAACCTTAATTGGGGATTAATAGACCCTAACTGGGATTGGTGAACCCAATGTTACCGTACATTCGGATACACACAAGTTTTTGCCAATGCTGGAAAATGGTTATTCTCATTGGATGCAGCTGAGGCACCGGTATTGAGGAGAACACTGATTTTTTCCTATTGAGAGTTGTTTCTCTTTATTTTATATAAAATGATTGTTTTGTTACTCACTTGGGATTTAATGGTAGGTTAGAAGAAAGCACCGGTTTGGTTTTCAGATTTATTATTGGTAGAACCAATGATAGAGGGAAGATGTCAGCTCTTAAGGAGGAGGTGACCAAGTATGATGATTTCTTGCTGATAGATATTGAAGAGGAGTACAGTAAGCTCCCGTACAAAACGTTAGTTCTGACTTATTACAATGGATTTTGAGCTCGTGGACTGTATGATTAATCTGATTTTTGTCTTTATTTTTACAGATTGGCTTTCTTCAAGGCTGCTTATGCTCTTTATGAGTCTGATTTCTATGTAAAGGCTGATGATGACATATATTTACGACCAGGTGAGTAGTTTCAGGAAGCTGAGATAGACATTTCAGCTCTTGATTTGGTGTAGACAAGTTCAACTTTAGCTTTTGCTTTTCATGCAGATCGTCTTTCCTTGCTCCTAGCTAAAGAGCGGTCCCATTCACAAACATACCTTGGGTGCATGAAGAAGGGTCCTGTGTTTACTGATCCAAAGTTAAAATGGTTTGTTCCATATTCATTTTCTTTGTATTAATATGTAATTTGTTATTATCAGTTGCTCTTTTAATCTGAATGCTGGCTTCTTAATGTTATAATACTGTTTCATTGTTACTAATAGTAATGTATCTCATTATTCAGAACATGATGCCTCCATACTAGCCTAGTTCTTATGTTTAAGTATCCTAGATGATTTTGATGAAGCTGCATAGAGAAGAATATGTAAGTGAACAACTATTGAAGTGTCATATCACTATGTGAATGTGCATTAACAACTATTGTTGTAAATAAGTTGGTGTATTATGTTAACTCCCCCAATTTCTGAGCCTTCTAGCTAAAGTGTCCCTTTTACTTATAAAGTTAATAAATATGTATTTTTCATTATTTTTGTATCTTTGAAGTCCAGTGGATGATTATTAAGTTTTCCTGTTATAACTTTCCTCTGGGTACAAAGACGTAATCCTCTAGGAATCGAAGATCTTAATGAGGTTGGCTGCATCTAAATCAAGAAAGTCGGAGAATAAGGATGGGGGGCTGGGGAAGAAAATAGATCTCACTGTGTCAGTGTTATGGAACTTTGCTAATATTATTTACACATCCAAAGTCGTTATGCCTTTGTTGTGGACCTTATATGGATTCGTATTTATAAGACAGAGTACTTTTTTCACTACACTCGTAACATAGATATAAGGAAATAATTTAACTTTTTCACTGTCAATAGAAGTAGTTTGATCTCTTTGATTTTACAGGTATGAACCTCTCGCGCATTTGCTTGGCGGGGAGTACTTTCTTCACGCGTATGGTCCAATTTATGCCCTTTCTGCAGACGTTGTTGCAAGCTTGGTTGCATTAAGAAATGACAGGCTAGTGCATTTCCAATTAATTTTCACTAATACCTTTTTTAGATAAGCATCTAAAATTTTTAGTGATTAATGTCACATAATATTTTCCATGTTTTCCTTTCTAGCATCTTTTTTACATGTACCATAAAGATGGTGTAGTGTGCCTTGGTGGATGGGGGGAATAAGATAATTCACTTGTAATGAACAGGAAATTTTGCTTAAAATTGTTGATATTAGATGATTATACCATGGCTGGCAATGATTTAAGTGACAACACTGCTGCTACTTGTTATCATTCTTGCTACCCAAAAGATGTGGTGGTTTATAATTGATTATTGATTAGGACATTGCCATCTGACTGAGATATATTCTTTTGTCTGCTTAAGCCTTGTTAAAACTGGGGAATGAAGTGCTGAACAAGAAGTCCCCTTATCTTGTAATTTTCTCCAGTTACTACCACAAAGAACCATGCACCGATGTAAGGTCTGCAAGATACCAACTCAGTATTATGATATAGTTAAAATTGTGAGTAAAATGAGGTCCGACCAATGGGGTGTGTGGAAGCACATAAAAGAAGTATCTGGATGGTTCTGCTCCACTGTGACACACACACGCACATACACAGAGATCTTCTTTCGTTGCCTTCATGATGAGATCAACACCCACTGAAGCACAGTGGAGCAAGTAGTAATAGATTTTTTTTTGGATTTGGTGCTTTATGTGTACTGTTGAAATATATCACATTGTTTAGTAATACAAAATGGAATGCAAATGGGACTAACAGTTCTATCTGGAGCTTGGTTGACTTCTTTCTTGTCAACAACTACATTGTTGGATTTACCTTGTTGCATCATGGCTTGTCTGATTATAGTGGTTATATACATCTGCCTGGTTGAGTTGAATCATGAGTCCAGTCTTGCAATTGAAGCCTACTTTGTCTTATCTGCTTTTTATGTGGAGATTCATTAAATTTATATGTGATTACAGTTTCCGAATGTTTAGCAATGAGGATGTGACCATTGGTTCATGGATGCTTGCAATGAATGTCAATCATGAGGACAGTAAGCTACTATGTCAGGCACAGTGTACTGCCTCATCTATTGCTGTATGGGACATTCCTAAATGTTCAGGTGTGTACATTCTGCTACCTCGAAAACCCTTTTCAGTTCAAATACCTAGCTTTAGCTTCTTATTATGATTGTCTTGAATGCATGATGGTTTTGCTGATTATGCATCACATTTTACTTGCTCTTGCTTGTTCAGTCTCTTGTCTTTGCTCATGCCTCACCTGGACCTAATCCTATAGAATTGATTATTTAGAAATCATAGTTCAGTAGACCTTTAAAAATACCCTCCAACATTTGATAACGCACTAGGTTATGAGCACGAGCATGCTTGTTTATGCCCCTGATTAATGTGGTGTAGGGCTGTGCAATCCTGAGAAGAGGATGTTGGAACTCCACAAGCTAGACATTTGTTCGAAGAGTGCAACTCTCCCATCCGATGAAGACGAAAAGTGATCGATGCTCCCACATCCAAATTCAGTATAATGACCTTGTGCAGCTCTGTACCCATATATTCCGCAGAAAAGATAAGAAAAGCTTCTGGGCCGTTGATGAAAGATGACACAGGATTTTTACATTGTTAGAAAATGTAGGTGGTGGTGTTGGTGGAGTTGCCCAAAACTTTCAATCTTGTATCATACTTGTTTTTCTATGAAATACTACACAATTTCTGGTCGACAATCATCATCACGTAATGACAGTGTAGCTGTTTTTTTCGATTTCTACTTGTTTGACAAAGTTGAAAAAAAGAGAAAAAAAGAAAGAAGAAGAATATAATCTTGCAAGACAAACTGCGTTACCAGGTATCTATGCATAATCACTTCAACTTGTAAGTCCAATTTGTAATTTTTGAGCCACATCATCGTTCAAGCTTACGTGGCATTGCTATTTTGTTCCTTTTGATTTATCTTAAATCTACAATAATATTTCCAAATATAATAATAAGAATATCTCTTATGCCACTATTTTGTTCCTTTTGATTTATCTAAATCTACAATAATAATTCCAAATATAATAATAAGAATATTTCTTATCCACATCAATTTTTATTAAATTTCATTAAATGAAAACTTATATAAAATGAGTATTTCTATTATCTCATTTAATAAGGAAACCAAACATAATTATATTATAGTTACCATAAATATATTTTGCCAATTAGTTAGTTAAGAGTTACATTTTATCTTACAAAATATGCAATTTACCTCGATTAGTCAATTGCATTAATTTCGTATACATCAAGCAAATTGTATTCATATGCTATACCTGTAAACACGGTAATTTTCAATAATGAAATCAACAAATCAATAAAATACTTAATAAGGTAATTTTCAATAATGAAATCAACAAATCAACAAAATGCTAATCCAATCAATGTACTTTATCATACGAAATTCATGTAATATAATTATTTTCTTCTTATTCTTCTAAAATCTTAAATCTCCATTTATTTATTCTCATCTTTTTTTTTTTGAAAAAAATAATTTGAGGATCGATAAATAGGTAAGGGATATTAATATACTCCCTCCGTCCACCAATTACAGTCCCATTGGTGGACGGCACAGGTTTTAATGCATAATTGGTAAGTGAGAGAGATAATGAGAAAAAAGTGATTGCAGAGAGAAAAAGTAGTTGATAAAGTATGAGAGAGAGGAAGAAAAGGTGGTTGGAGAGATAAAAAGTGGTGGATCCTAGTGGTATAAGTTGTAAATAAAATGATGTTTAGAGGTATTGTATTGTGAGAAAGTTTCCATAAATGGAATGAGACTATTTTTGGTGGACGGACCAAAATGAAAAAATGAGACTATTTTTGGTGGACGGAGGGAGTATTTCACATTTGTCCTAAATTCTTCGTGAGCTAATTGCAATATCTTGGCACTAACCTAACATTCCAACCTAAAAAAACCTACCATTTTAGGAGCATTTTAAACTAAGATTCTTTCATCTAGATAATGAGATTGTAGGTAATGCTTTATGCAAATGCAGGCTCAAATTAAATAACAAAAAGAATATATAAATTATATGACATGTACACATCATCAAAATCCCACCAAAAAGAAATATTTGAATTATCCAAAACATAAAAATATTTTAAAATATTTGCTAGTGCGCTATACCTTGAGCCAACTAGGCACATTGCTCTTATACCCCGTTGCCAAGATTATGGAATCAAATTCTCTCTCTTGACCATCCATGAATTTGGCTCCCCTTTTCGTTATCTCTCTCACACCTTTCATCACCTGCAAATAATCATTATCTAATCATAAAAAAAACATATACATATGCATAATCACGAATTCACGACGTACTTATCAGTCCCTCTTCGCCTCATTCGATTTTACTATCAGTACATGTTATATGTACCTTAATCTTGCCCGATTTAATTAGAGAGAATGCTCCAACATCCAGCACCGGAGTCTTCCCCGTAGCGTTTTTGAGCCCGATTGGCCCGATTTTCGGCCTGGGGAGCCCGAAACCCTCGGTGTCGCCCAATGTGAAGGTGGCCAACACAAGTAACAACTTGTCCACTAATCTCAAAGGCAACCATTTGAGAAGAGCCATAGCTAATGCAAATGTGGAAATCCCCAACACATCCCTAGGTAAAATATGAACCTACACATCATCAAAATCACACAAGTAAAAAAAAAAAAAAAAGAACAGCCTCTCTCACCTCATTTCAAGTAAAATAAAAAATTGTACTTTTTCTACCATACCAAAAACAAATTCATTAGAGTAAGAAAAAGAATTACTGAATTTCTGACCACCATGTGAGGAATTGCATTATATCTGCAAAGATCTAAGCTGACTTCCATGCCAGAATTCCCACACCCCAAAACCAAAACCCTCTGGTCCCGGAACCCGAGTCCTGATTTATACGCGCACGTATGAATCACGGGCCCCGGGAACCCTTCGAGGCCCGTGATCTCAGGGATCACGGGCTCAACGTTTTCTCCGCTAGCAACTACTAGGAACCTACTAAAGTAGAGGCAGTCCTGGCTCCGAACCCTCCATAGCCCGACTGCTGGGTCGAACTCGGCCCCAAGCACGGTCTGCCCGAACCTCGGGTGGACCGTGAAGTGCCGGGCGTAGGACTCCACGTATGAGACGAACTGGTCCCTCGTCGGGTACGTGGGGAAATTTGGCGGGAAATTGAGGAACGGGAGTTGGCAGAAATGCTTTGGGAGGTGGAGTTTGAGCCTATCGTAGGTCCGCTCCTGCCATAGCGAGGCTAGGCAGGAGCTTCGTTCGAGAATAAGAGATGAAACATTATTTTTTTGAAGGCATGCTGCCACGGCGAGGCCCGAGGGCCCGGCGCCCACGATCAAGGCACCCGGGACGAGCCTGTGGTTGAGCGGGACCGCTGCGTCATCGTCGGTGGGAGGAGGCATTTGGGATGAGAGTGAGAGGAGAGAGAAGGAGATTTGGAAAGAGAGGGAATGGGAGGAGAAGGAGATGTGGCTTTAGTTAGTGCGTGTGTGTGTGTTTGAGGTGAGGAGAAAGACTGTTTTTGGAGCAGGGGAAGGGTGGGTTTTTAAAGAGTGGGGGGAATGTGAAACCGCGGAGGAGAGATAAAACGAGAATTCGCTCTGTGTTTTTAGTGTTCATTCTTTTTTCGATTTCAGCTGGAAACGGGTTTTCAGTCGGAATAAAGCTTTATTTATTTGGACACCTAAGCCCAGCTTGACAATGGAATGACCATTTCTATCTTAATACGATCGTTTAATATAATTTTTTTTTGCAAGAATCAATATTCTCATTAGATTATAAATAATCATTTCTTCATAAACTATGATATTAGTCATTCATTTTCTGCTTTCATTACATTCCATCATATTAAACATGACTCTGGTGATTCAGGGGGCCGAACTGTATTTTTGGGGAGAACGTGCACTCACATTTTTATTCAAAATAGATTTGAAAAACAATTTATAATCAACTTTTCATATGAAACAAAAAAGACACATGTTTAAGATTTCTTAGAGGACTAAAAAGATATCATAGTATGTTTTTTTTTCAAGATCCAGTTGTCTTTTCCTCTAGATTTTCAATCAAGTAGCAAGAAGAAAAAACCACATATTATAACATTAAACTAGTATTATGTTAAGAATTAAGCAAACTCCTATCAATTGGGCTCCATTGCTCTTGACCAGAGTAAAATTCCTTGCTCAAGTGGACTATTCATTGTTGGGCCTATATCTTATTTGGTCAGCCCAATTAAATGGATAACTTAACAAGCCCAGCTCGTTAGTGCCCAAAAAAAGCATGCTTGATTCAATGGCTCAACAATTCCAATAATCAAATGTAGATATGTAATGTATCCTAATGAAAGCCCAACAAAAATGAAAATTAATACCCAAGAAAAACTCAAATAATCTTTAATACATTACAGATACTAGCACTATGCCAAAATTGGAAATAGAGGATATTTGTTCGAGGCACACACACTTATTGCAACTATACATATATACTATATGCTTTTACAACAACAATTTTTTAATATATGAAAAGACCCTCGTCCATATGACAACTATGGAAGAAGCTAAGAAAAGTAACATGCCGTGGACAAAACCGTCCTTCTCAACCACATTGGTGGACGATGACTCATCATCGACGGGGCTCGCTCGCTGAGCTGGTGCCACGTCATAGGGCCGCACGCGTCCCATGTCATGCGGAGGCCGAGGGGTATTAATGTTATTTACATCATCCAAATGCCTAGTGACGTCCATCGTCCCCTCTTGCCGGTGGTCCGCCGTTGTGACATTTTGAGCCTCCGGGGTGTTAAAAGTCCTTAAGAGAAATATGACATCCCACAAAAGTGAGGAAAGCACCAACAAATGAAGTTCCAATGTTTTAGTGCAATTTGTGTTCGACTTCTATATATATCTCCATTAATTTACAGATAAAATACATCAAATGTAATGTTCACTTTGCACATTTAGTATATATATACTCATAATATATAGCTGTATATATTATCAAGCATACATAAAATTTAGCAAGCACAATAGAGATTAGAAATAATGTGAGTGTTGATTAATTACCTATTCTGTAAATCAACATATGGAGCCAAATGCTGAGAATGGCCTTCTGCATTCCTGCACCAATAACAATTTGTTTCAACTTTCAATCACAAACTAATATGGAAAATACATAGCATTCAATAGCAGCAAAAATGTAAAATTCATCCTATTAATTGCTGTTATCCTTTTACTTGTAATTTTATAAGCCCATTAATTAGGTATTTATTTTGAATAAGTGCTAGCTAGCTAGATCAAGTGATATATGCCAAGAATTTATACTTTATAATGAAAATATCTTTACTGTAGATAGTATAGATCAAAATACATTTGTCCTATGGCAATTAATCAATAGCAAGAACACCCACATATATATGATATAATACGTGCTAATAATTAATGTAAAACAAAAGATATATATGTACCCCAATGTACTCAACTCATCTTGAAAAAAATAAAATAAAAAAAATCATACCTCAATGTTGTAGCCAACTTTATGTCAAATCGATCGATTGATTCAACTGGTCTACGATCCCAGTAAAAGTTTCGCATGCACCCCAAATACCTTAAATTGATCATAATCAAATCACAATTCAGATGAATTTATCCATTTCTTTCTAAAAAAGGAAGTAATTATATAAGTTGGAAAGTTAAAAAACCTATGTCGGAACAAGACATCCCTAGCGCTGCGACGATTCTCGCGCACTCCCTCAACGCAGAGCACGTATCCCTCTCCTACTCGATCGACACGAAACACGACACGAACATATTCCAGTACCACCCGAGGGTCCATCTCTATACCCGTGAACTCCCCATCAAGCAGGATCCGAAATTTCCAGGGCCGGTCGGATCCATTGATCCGGCGGAGGACTGGGTTTTGCTTGGCGAATCGGGTCTTGCCCTGCCGCAGCCTCGGCAGCAAACGGCGGCCGCCATCCGCGACTTTGAAATCTAGGTCGAAGGTGGTGTGGTTAATTAATTGAGTTAGGAGAATGAAGAACATATCCATGGATTGATCGCACATAATGAAATTAAGAATAAGCAAGAAATGAATCAGGGTTTTCGTTTTTAGGGTTTCTAAGAGTGAGAAATGGATAGACTCTTTTGACTTGGAACTAATCCGAACCTGTTTTCACACACACTCTCTCTCTCGCGCGCGCGCGCTCTCTTTCTCTCTCTCCATATGTACGCATGATCATGGCCTAACTAAGTTGTTTTAAGGGTTTCTAAGGTAAGTAAGTAATTAAAGTAAGTAAGTAAGCCCATATCTATAAATACACAGACACATGTATGTGTTAATTTTCAATTAAGATCACCTTAACTATGATTTGAGCGATAATTCAATAAGTTATAAGTAGACTTTTGAATGACTTTCAAATGCCCTGATTAATTGAAAGCCCAAATTAGTACGCTAATGGGTCAACTTGGCCCACTAATTAATTCTCATGCATATTACAATTATAAAAAATGGTCCGACCTGACGAGCTGACCAAATTTCGGGCTAGACTACATAACTTTTTGTTATGGAATTTTTTTGCATAACAATATTTTGGAAGGAATATGACCATATATGTATATCATGTAGCTCTAAATGTATTTGCTCGAGTCAAAAGGTATGCTTGATAGAAAAAAGTGATTTGTGCACACCATGATTCCTATAATATCCAGAAATTGAAAAGCATAATTGATTTCTCCTTAAAAGAATTTACTTTCACATCTATCATTGATTGATTTGTCTTAACAATCTTTTTTCTCACTAGCTATTTTAGTGTATTTATATATTTTGTTGCAAATATGAGACCAAGTTGCCTCTTTGCATAGAGAGTTACATATAGTTAGAATACCGTCTCACGGTCTATATTCGGAGACAATAACCGTATGTACACATGCAAACACAACCAAATTACAAATATGTCATTAAATATAGACTCAAATTTGGATATATATATATATATAGAGTTGCATTCAAATCCGAACTCTATATTAATGCATAACTAAGACCGAATATCAACCGTTCGATTTAATGATCATACCGGTTGTATTAATGACACGTGGAATTTTGTTTTTAATTATATTTCACGGAAAGGGTAGTTTAGGTAATGAAAATATATTAGTGCATGGTAAGTTACGAATGTTTAG
>JAYDZE010293609.1:0-18840 GCA_034509125.1 Monilaria moniliformis | reverse complement strand
TAAATGTTATATATTAGTTTTGAGTTGAAATGACATTCATTTATTGATGTATTTCTTTGTTACAAATATACAATTATGGGTTATAGCCCGACGGGTTAGCCCGAAACCCGAAAGGTTAGGATTAGGATTGTAAATTTCTGACCCGACAAAATTTGCAACCCGAATAGTCCGCACCAAATAGTTCGACAACCCGAGCGAGGTGGCCCGAATCCGAACGGATTGACCCGATTGACATCCCTAATTACACTTAACAAAACCAATCATCAAATAAGCATGTTCTCACACTTCCTTGAAATAAATTCATGATATATCCAACTTGTGAAACTGAAGTTATATATATTTTATTCTCAATTTCTTGACAAAATAATTCTTTAGGCACCAGAATTTTTTGTTCGACAAAAAATAGTTTACCTTGATTTTTCAGGATAAGGGATCAATCTTGGCATTACTTTATTTCTAAGATAACGTTAATTATTATAGAAATATAAAATGTTACCATAAAATATTTATATTATTTGATAATTGCAACTAAAACTACACTATAATTATAGAGCATTAACTTCACTAAATCTTTTCCACTATTATTAATGCGGATTTAATGGATTTATTATATCCTGATTAGTATCTGACTCTTGTGCTAATAATTGATTTTGTCTTGTACTAATAACTTTCGCATATAAATTTAACTCCTTATTATAATAGAACATGAATTAATTGACATAATCGCTCTTATCAATTATAATATGTCAAAATGGGATGTCAAGTGGCAGTGGTACTCATAGTCATCCGATTTTCATATCCTACCATTGATATTTGGTTTTATTTCTGCATTAAAGTATGGTTCGTATTTCAAAATACTTATATATATATATATATATATCGATAAATCACTGAACTTACAGCAAAATAAGTTAAAATATCAGCGTTCTCTGTTATGCGAAAAACGACGTCGTAGCAAAATATTGAACTATGTATATTCAAAATCCAAATTATGTGGCGCAAAATCATCAATCATCACCTCAGATATTGTTTTACCACACTCCGTTGCCATGGCTTCAGCTATGGCTGCTGGAATCCTCCATTACAATCCTTTCTCTCTCTCCATTGTTTCACAATCTTCTACAGGTATATCACATCTCTCTCACTTCCGCTCCTTTCCTCTTCTTCTTCTTCTTCTTCTCGGTTGACATGTACCTCAAAATATGCAGAAGGTACAACCTCCAAGTCTGCTAAGCTGAGAGACGACTGGAGGCAAAAATCTAGACCAATTCCCCCTGGTGGTACCTACCCCGCCAAGGATCATTGCAGGTTCTTCATTCATTACTCTTTAGTTCTTTCGATAATCCGCAAGGTTAGGATGATAAACACGAGCATTATTTGTTGCTTAATTATGCCTTATGTTCAACAAGCTTAAGCTGATAGAGCCTTTCGTTTTGAAAATGTTGCTTGATGGAGCAGCCGCTGCGGGTTATGCGATACATACTACATTGCCCATGTGAAGAATGCTTGTGCTTTTCTGGGAGATGGTATGTCTAGAGTCGAAGTAAGTTCTGTTTTTTGTACTCGTTGTTATCTTTTTTTGTTTTTTTGTTTTGTTTTTGTTTTTGTTTTACAATTTAGGGTACTCGAACTATGTTAATACACCTTGGCATGAGATGGAGCCTTCTTGTATTAGGGGTGTATACTTTTTATGATTGATAGGATACACAATTGAGTATTTCTATCCTCATTACTAGTTTTCTCCAATCCTACCCTTTCAATGAGATATGGATCAAGCAAAATTAGCTCAAATGATAGAAATATCAAGGGCCTTGGAATATTCTGAATCCATCGTAGTAAACAACGATCTAGCCTATGATAATTTTGTCGATCTAAGTTAATCCTCAAAAGTAAACGCCCCCTTAGTTAAGTAGATTGTAAGTTAAAATCATTATTGCTATTGTATATGTAGAGGTTTCAAAATGTGTTTTGAAGAATAGCTTATAGGATGATTCTTTTCTTTATTGACCATAGATCGAACCATTTGAGCCTATGAAAATGTAGAGGGTGTTAGATTGGCAGGACCAAATTGGAGTCTTGATTAGGTTCTGAAATATGGAAATTTGTGTTGATATACAATCAAATGGTTGTCTAGTATGCGGATACTGAAGTGTATATTGTCATGACATATTTGAGGAAAAACATTTTCTATTGATGTACTAGTCCATTCAATGTGTGTTGTGGTTGATCATATTTACTGTCTTAGGTTCTCGAACCAATGGTCCATGGGCGAGGCAGGAAAATTGAATCGCTGGATGAGACTTATATGGGTGTTTATGAGGATCTACTATATGCTCGCAAAACACAACCTGTAGAGGGTAAGGTCCTAAATCGATTTATGCTACTTTGTACTTTCAATACTCAACAAGTACATCATTTAATCTAGTGCACTTATAATGTTTAGCATTGTTTATCTTATGTGGTTCTGAATTGAGTTCCTTATGTGGTTCTGAATTGATTTTTTCTATTTATGTTCATCAATAAGGTTGAGGTTAGAGAGAGAGAGTGTGTGTGAGAGAGAGGTTGATTTAGACAATAAGTTTGTTTAAATATATTTCAAAAGTAAAGCGACTTCGTTTCCATGAAGTATGCGTCATTTTAACTGTCATTTCTGATTCAATTTTAACCGATATTTAATTTGTGGAAAAATTATAATAATGTTTAAGTTTGTTTTTTTATTCATAATTTTCAAAGTTCGTATGTAAATCCAAAATACACTCAAAGTTCGTGTATTTGAGCGGCAACAACTCCTTTTATATATATGCTGCACGACGTCGTTTTGATGCGGCGCCACGTCAACTGTCAGATTCAACTTTGACCAATATTCAATTTGTAGAAAATTTACAACAATATTTAAGTTCATGTATTTATTCACAACTTTCAAAGTTCGTGTGCAAAACAAAAATACACCCAAAGTTCGTGTATTTAGGCACCAATACCTCTTTTAAATATAACTAAAAATGCAGTATATCTTTCGAGTATGATACAAGTAGTACAATATATGCAGCAATCAAGAAGCATAGGATTACTTGTGAAATTCCATCATGTAAATTGGAGTTAAATATTTTCAATTCTTTTTTCTTATTATTAATAAAGATAATCGGGATATTTCTAAAACAGATAATTGGCATATCAGTTCTGCATAGTTTATATGGTGGTGAGCGGGTTATTTCTTCTTGTCGAAACCTATTTTATGTGTGCATAGGCTTGAGCTGGTTATTTCCTACACATAATTCTTGTGGTCCATATCATACATAACTCTGCTTCAATAGGGGCGCAGTGGACGGGCATAGTAACCACAATTGCTATGGAAATGCTCAAAACTGGCATGGTCGAAGCTGTTGTATGTGTGCAGAGGTACTGAACTGTGACAACTATCTAATCATCCTATCCATTGGATATAATAGATGTTTATCATCATTTAATGATGTGTGGTTTTTCTTTGCAACTCTTCTTTGTATAATTACAGTGATCCAGAAGATAGATTCACTCCCAGACCTATATTAGCAAGGTTTTTCGTTACATTCCAGATCAGTTTGATAGGTTTCTACTGTTAGACGTATGTCTAGAACGTAATCAAACAATCTTTTGAAATCAGGACTCCAGAGGAAGTGCTTGCTGCCAGAGGAGTTAAACCAACACTATCTCCTAATCTTGATACTCTTGCATTAGTTGAGGTTTGTCCTTCTTATCTTTCTCCATTATCAGTTATTCTATTTGATATGTCATTTAAAGTGCAGAGACTTGAAACCGAACATTTTACTCATAACTTCCATTGCATGGCATCCTGCTGCTCTCATTAAATTGTTGGCATAGTCAATGCAAACTTGTAATCTTCTGAACTATAACAAACATTAAAGGTATCGGAGGGTTTTCAAGGGTCAAGAGGAATGTGGAATCGGGTTAAAGTTAGAGTACCTCATTGGGTGTCAATTGTAATGATTATAAAGCCTATTCTGTATCAGGTATTGTCTGGATATGCTGGTCATATTAGGGACCACTCGTCCGTGGTCCTTTTTCTTTTTCTTTTTCTTTTTTTATTTTCTTTTTTTTCTATAAACAAAGAAACAAACTAACTGTTGTCCGACTTATATGCACTCATTCTCAGAAGAACTGTTTAAACCTTCTATGTATTTGAGTGCTCGGTATCATCAACTGCAGTACTTTTGTGTTTTAAGTCATCATTTCACTTCAAATTTCTTGAGTTTTTACTTCACTAGTTAAATGGAGTTTGTTAAGGATTATTTATGCAATGATAAATAAACAGTCAGTTTCCTTCTCAGGCTGCTGGTGTAAAACGTCTACTTTTCTGTGGTGTTGGCTGCCAAGTGCAAGGTATCATCACTGTCATCATATGAAAATTCTTCCTTAATTGCTTCATTGTGACTCAGACTATTTTTAATGCAGCATAATTTCTTGAAGTGCAGCGTTAAGATCAGTGGAGCATCATCTGGATCTGGAAAAGCTTTATGTTCTAGGAACTAATTGCGGTAACTAAATGCCTGTCATTTTATCCAACTCTTTAGCACCTTCAGATACTTACTTATAATTGAAGTTGTGGAGTTGGTATTAAATTTAATCTGGAATGCTGTGCATTCTCCAAAACAACAAGCAACCTGCTAAAATCTACTAGGTAGAAGTATTACTATACTGTGAAAATCTGTAACTTGCACCATAGTTTTGTCATTCAAGGTTCAACATGAATTGAGTGTCTCATGACCGTATTGTTTGACTGGAGATATTGTTGGTCTCCAAGTCAGACATACTGAAACATTATGATATTTTTTATTGTTGCTTTAAATTGTGGATAGCAGGTGCAGTAATTTGTAATTTTCTTTGTTTTGTTTCTGAAGTTGCTTATGTAAACATCCTGTGTAAACTAATTCATTTTCTTGTGTAGTGGACAATGGAACCCGAGAAGGCTTACAAAAATTTCTGAATGCTGCTAGCACTGAACCAGAAACTGTGCTTCATTATGAATTCATGCAAGATTACAAGGTTTGACTCCTTAGATATTTCCTTAAAAATATCTAACACTATATTTTTTGGTGTTTTATATGTTTCCTATGATCAGTATGAACATGCCACAAGTCATCAACATCAAAGACATTACACTGACCCTTATTCTATATTCCCAATAAATATTATTGCAGTCTCTCTAGTTATGGTGTTTTAACTAAAGTCTGATTAAAAATGCTTTTACCAAAATATATATCAATCTTCCCATTTACCAGTAATTAGATTCCTTAGCCACAAGCTAGATTTTGGCAAATGGCACTAAGAAAATGCGATGCACTAGTTTGCCATGAGTAACTCATCAAATACTTTCGCTAGGATATTCATGCATCGATTCTTAAGCTAGTTGGTGTAACTTTTAGTTTGGAGTTAGCGCTTTTATATTTTATTTTTCTTTTTATATCCAATAGGTTCACTTGAAGCATTTAGATGGGCATATTGAAGAGGTAACATGGTTTCATTATCTTTTATGGCTTTAGTTATTGACAGTGTAGTGCTTGATTCAGCATGTTCTTACTAAGCAGGTCCCCTATTTCTCTCTCCCAGCCAACGAATTAACAGATGTGATCGCTCCTTCTTGCTACAGGTACATCCTTATTGCTTGGTATCATTTATCATCATTCACTGAGAATTTCTTGGTGAAAAACATCGTTTCTTGGATGACAGATTAAATTTCTAAAATATGCGGCAGAGAAAATGCACTAATATTATTTCAGAAGTTTCTGTAATAATATTCAATAAAGTTAGATATGAGAGCTAGTTTTACTAGAAAAGGATCGTGTAACTGTTCCTTAAAGATCAACTGGAGCAGGACATAATATGGACCATCATCCTTGGGCAACTGGAATCTTGATTTCATTCTGGGAAGACTCCTCTGCATGAATTCAGAACTGAAGTTCTTTTTTTTTTTTGTTACTCAAAATTTAGATGTAATTAGAATCTGAGTTTCGTTCAAATTTCCTGATGAACTAAAAGTCCTGATTATTTCTTATATGATTTTATAATTTTTGAGGTGCATACAAACTGATTGGGTAATAGCATCTTCAAAACTGTTATTTATGAACTTTATTTTGTTGTTTTGACTACACAAATGCTTTGTTGATGCATAATATGTTTTTTCACTGCAGTTGTTTCGACTACACGAATGCTTTGGCGGTGAGTGTTACCCTACTTTATCAAGAGTTCATGATAGTTTTTTGGTTTTTATATCAACAGCAAAATAAATTTCATTTCTATGCACTTCTATTATCCCTTCCTTTCTCAATTAGAGATGCCTATATACACATACCTACATCTATGTAATTCATTTTTGTGTAGTTTGTTAGCTTTATCTTTATTTGGAATCTTTGTTGCATATAATACTTGGTTTCAACCTTTCTATTTTCAGCTATTAACCTTTTTGACATTTGTGTGTAGCACGACACTCAAGTGCTCAACACACATAATACAAAACAAAGTCGTAAAGTTAACATTGAAGTGCTTTTTAGTTAGTATTATACATATGCTTGGATGTCGTTGTACGATATATGGTTCCACATTCACTATAAATAGAAGAAAAACACAACTCTGTTGGACTTTAAGAATGTGGCATCTCTCATTGTTCTAAACTATTCCAGGATTTGGTAGTAGGTTACATGGGCGTACCCAAATATGATGGAGTTAGCATGACACAACATCCACAATACGTCACTGTTAGGTGATATATGAAACTAGTACATTCACCTTCTTCTTAGTGATGCATAGCCTAGTTTCTTATACATTTTTGTTTGCTCAAATGGTAGAAACAAACGTGGAAAAGAGATGCTGAATCTGGTGAAAGATCTCCTGGAAATTACCCCCACAATTAGTTCGGTAATAGACATCTTTCATCATTCTCTGTCTATTTCTGCAGTCTGTGTAAGATTCTGACTGGTGTATTTCAGGGTAACAGACGTCCATTCGTAACCGAAACAGTAAAAGCTGATGATAATGCTAAATTAGGTATGCAATGGCATTCTTTATATTAATTAGATGATTCCCATATAATTTGGAGCTCATTTTCTCCTCCTAGGCAAAGGTCCATCTCAGCCTGCCCCAAAGCTCGTCGGTAACCTAATAGCGTTTATCTTGAACCTGGTAAAGTTCCATAACGAAATAATTTCAAGTTATGTAAAAGGTTTTATATTCCAACCTTGCTTTCCGTTGCAGGTTGGTCCTAAAGGTCTTGAATTCGCTCGTTATTCGTTGGACTACCACACTATCAGAAACTACCTTCATGTCAATCGCGCTTGGGGAAAAGAAAGGTATGCCGGAAAGAAAGTATGAGAAGTAGCATAGAGATCGCGATTACTTCATGATTCTTTCGCCTTTTTTGATGCAGAGCTGAGAAGCACATGCCGTCGTATGCGAAGAAACTAGTGTCCATGTACAACCAAAACGGAGAGATCGATCAGATGCTATCCAATAAGTGATGTTCAGAGCAAGATTTGGATGTAAAGTGCATTTCCGTATATGAAAAATATATTACCTTTTTGAGATTGATGTGAAGTAATCTTAACTCATATAAAACTGCAAAGTTTGTGTTGGAAACTATATAGGAATGGAAATACCACCATTTATTTTTTCTTTTGAAATTATTGAAGCACTATCATGATTTTGGCAACTTGTATTCTTGCTTTCGTCAGGATAAATCTGTTCAATGTTATTCATGATCGAGATCCAATTCAAAGTCATTGAGAAGTAATTCATTAATTGAATTTACAGACAATAGACAAAAGATGACTTATCTCTAAGGGACTAAATCCCCAGTTAGGTCTTTTGCCTTCTAGCTTGAGGTATTTAGCTTTCTATGACATTAAACACAGACCCCTTTAAGATAAAAGCATGTATACTACTGAGTGAAGAACTTGAGAAATAACGAAGAAGATTGGACCATGGTGTAACGATCCGAGCCCACAGGACGGGGGCTTGCAGCACAAGGCTACAACTACTTGACATCCGCCCTTATATATATTTTTGCTGAAATAATTGATCCAAGTTGATAAGAGAGTCTATTGAGCCATATATAAATTGTGTGAGCTTTCATTACTCACTTGATGTGGAACATTACATATGGGGCGATGAATACTGTGTTTGAGCTGGTATCATTCTCGACCAAGTGAGTTCATAAACACTCGAGGGTAAACATCAAATTCTACGGACCTACTATTATTACCCAATAAATTTATTTTGTTTTCAAATCTACTACGAACCCAGTTTTATGAAACAACAAACGTCATGTTAGCAACAAAAATTTGTAGAATGACAATTTATTGACTTCTATTCAAGTACAATTTCCATGCAAATTTTTGGTTGCTAAGATGACTTTTCATATCGCAAAATGGATACGTGCAAGATTTAGAAATGAAGTCAATTTTTGGGGTACTGCTATGTCATTGTCGAAAATATAATACAAAAAGTGTATAGATCTTAACCCATTATATAATCACGTGGTGCTGTTAACCAAATTTTATTAAAGTTTGATGAGTAATTTCTTTAATTTGGCCTAGAGTGTACATAAAAAGACCGATAGCATTGGACTGGAGCACATAGTGAAAACCTCTCTATCTTCATGCAATTCATGCTCTACTGATACATTTTTCTTGTTTAATCAGTTTCTGCAACTAAACCACTGTGGCGTGAAAAAGAAAATATAAATTTTTTGACAAGTAAAAGTGTTGGATATTTTAGTGTAATTGGGTTAACTGAAATGACCAATCGTCATAATAATACTTCATATAAGTTTGGAGATGCAGAGTGCACGCTTATATGAATTTGTTATGATCTTAGGGGTTCGCCCCTAAAGGACGGGGTCCGGGGGCAGCGCCCCTGAAGCGGGGTCCAAGGGGCAGAGCCCCTGGCTGGGGTCGAGCTGCCAGGTCAGCTTGGAAATTTTTTATTTCCACTATATTGCTATGGTGATAAATTCACTCGAGTTTGGACAAATTTGAGATCCAGTAGGACTCACCCGGCTGGGTGAGCATGTGGCATTTCGCTACCCGGCCGCGTGAGACGCTTCGTGGATTCCAGAGAGTTCTACCCGGCCGCGTGAGAAGGTGGCATGTGTCCACCCGGCCAGGTGAGACACGGCGTGGAGTCCAGAGAGTCTCACCCGGTCGGGTGAGACGGTGGCAAGACTCTACCCGGCCGGGTGCAAAGTGAAAACTTGTCCAGAGAGTTCCACCCAGCCGACTGTGTCTCTGGCAGAGTTCCACCCGTCCGGGTGCATGGCAGTTGAGACCGTTTTTGCCCCTTTTTGGTCGCTTTTTAACAGGTTTTCTGGTTCATTTCTCATACAGAACTTCAACATACTTTCCTCTAAACACTGTGAATTTTATCAGATCAAATATTTGGGTGAACCGACCAAATTGATTTCATCTGAAAGTGTTATACACGACTTTCAGAGATCCGTTTCATTTCTCGTATTGTTCGTTTCTTGTTATTCTCCCCTGCAAATTTCCTACAAAAAGCACATGCAAGAGGAATCAAACAGAGATTTATGGTAAGGAAAAGAAGAGCTTAAATCGCACGTTGTATTGCAGGACAAAGTGAACTGAGACATTAAGACACAGCCAAACTTGGACAAAAAACACTGATTTCAATGAATGCAAAGCTTCATAACATCAAGGAATGGGCTTTCATCTTGGGGTGACGCACACACTTCTTGACCGTCCCAAGCAGGGCCGAACCAGGGGGAGCTCCAGCACCGCTAACCACTTTTTTTTTCTTTTTTCTTTTTAATCTTAATTTTTATGTCTCTTTTTTTCAACCCCTCGTCGCGTGAAATATTGGATCTTAGTTCCCCGAACTATTTTTCTGCATCCGCACCTGGTCCCACTTGCTCTCTCTTCTCGTCGTGCAATCACATTGTCTAACTTAGGAAACTTCTTAGGTGAAACTAGGAGTGGAACTTAGTTATGTGAACCATTGTTGATGATTCAGTTCTACTAGCTGATGCAAGTTGGAATCTTTGTTTCATCATGTTGGAGTGTTTTGTTTTAGCAAGATTCTTATCTGAGGTGATGGAAGTAGTGCTAGATATATCATATATGGCCCCATTCATGGCCCCATTCAATGAGAGAGTGAGAGAGAGGGTATTTATTTGGTGCCTGAATCAGCAGGCATGGGAGCCTCATGTGACATGTCAAGGTATGTACTACTTATATTGGTTTCCTATTGACTTTTTCTTGTTTCTCAAAATATTCCTAAGTCGAAGAGGTGAAGTCATGAGTCATATATTTTGGATTCTTCTTTACATGAAATTATCAGGCAAAAAAAATTAAATTTTGGTGTTAGGGAAAGAATAAATGCTTCTCCATACATTTTGGGCAGGCAGCTGTGAAATCCACCACTACAGAAATGAAATGTCTTGGCCTTGATATTTTTGTGGATCAAGTTTCCTCACCCATGCAGGCCGTGACAACGACTTGCAAGGTAGGGCGGCTTATCTCCGGCCTCAAACTCATACCCAACCGCGCATCTTCAACTAGTTAGATCCAGTTCGTTTAGCAGAAAAATGAACTATCTTTTTGCTCTTTTTTTTTTTTTTTTTTTTTTCTGTAAATATTGTGGGTTTTTAAGCATGTGCTCTAGCAAGATGGAGGTTCTTGAAGTTGAATATATATGATTCCTAAACAAAGCTAGTGAAGAGTCTACATCACATTGAATACAACATTTGATGCTGCGGAATTATGGATACATGCTCCACCATAATAAGGATTGGAATGTTAATCAGGCCAATACTATCAGCTTGTCGGGTTTTTCAGTTATGAGTGATTCGGGTTGTAACTTTTTTTGTGCTACAAATTCTCAATCTTAATCTTAAATTTTCGGGTTTCAGGCTAACCTATTAGACCAATCATGCTCAAAAAAATTATGAATTTTTTTAGTTAATATATTAATCTTGATAATTATATATTTGTAACAAAGAAATACATTCACAAATAAATGTAAACTCAAAACTAATGTATAACTATTAGAGAAGTAAAAATATACATTTTTTAAATGATAATCGTTTTTTTAATTTTGAACTAAATGTTTTATATTAAATGCTATAGTAAAATATAGAAAAGTGATATGATGAATATAACTCTCGAATATTGAATCAAAAATTTTCACATACATTTGAAGAAAAAATTCTTATTATACTGACGTTCAAAAGTTGGAAAAAAATAAAGTAACAAAATTTGAAAACTAAATAATGAAAACTTGCTAATTTTGGAATTAGACCTATGGGATCCGAGCTATCTTCGGATCAATTCTATCGGGTTGCAAATTTTAGGTCATTTGGATAAGATTTTTTTTGAAGTTATAATTTTTCAGCCATAACCCGATCAAATTGTCGAATTAATTGAATCAATTCATGAATTTCGGGCTAAATTAGCATCCCTATTCGAGGGATTACTCCATGGACCAACCAATCTCTTTATTAGAAATTAATACCAAATTGGACCATTTTATTTCCCTTCCGGTATTTGGTATTCAGGTCTCACCAGACTAATCTTGGGAGAGAACGGTCTTTCTCTTTATTCGCTCTCCTCTAATGTCATAAGTTATTCAACACTGGTATTCATCATCACATGAAGGGGTGGGAGGAAGACTTAAGAGAGCATATGAAACATAATCTCTTAACATTAAAGAAAAAATTAAGACAGACTCATCTCCCTTTTTACAAAAAAAAAAATGAAAAATGCTAAAAAGTAAGGTTCTTGGCACTCTTATTGAAGAGGGCTTTTTTTGTTCTTTTTGTTTTTCACTTTGTTTTCTTCTAACATTTGCCTAACCAAACTCATCTGTCAATGTGCTGGTAAAACTAGACCCAACACACACAAAAAAAAGTATAAACTAAAAAAAGAATTGTCATGAAATTATTAGTAAACTAAGGCTTGCATCTTCTATTGCAGGTGACTCCCACCGAATGCCGCTTCTGCTTGAGCTCTTGATTCCAAATCTCACCGATGTCTTGCGCAACTCTGACGGCGTCGGCCGACGCGCCAGAGAGCCCTCTTCTTGTGAAACCAACCGCATAAAGCCCATCTTTGCCCTTCCAACCATTTGGAAATGGTGATCTTGGAAACCCACCCTTTGTAAAGAACTCACTTTCCTACAAAACACTCACACAATCAATGTCAGAAACAAAATTCTCTGACTAGCTTGTAGTGATGAAGTGAAACATAAGACTCGAACATAAAAATAATATAGGATACTGAGATTAGTGGCTAAGATTCACTTAGAGAGTATCTAACAAGCACCGACTCCCTTAACTGTCACATGAATCTTCACAAACACTCACAAAAATACACAATCAACAACAAGAAATTCTCACCTCCAACCATGTGGGCACATTACTAGAATATCCAGTAGCCATGATCACGGAATCAACATCAAGAGTCTCCCCATTAACAAGCTCAACACCTCGCTCCAAAAACCTCTTGATCCCACAAACCACCTTGATATCTCCTGACACAATCCTTGCAAGTGCACCTATGTCAAGAACAGGGGTCTTCCCCTCCGTATGCTTCAGCTGCAACGGCCCCGTCGCCGGCCGTTTCAGCCCGTATCTCTCCGTCTTCCCGAGAACCAGCCGCGCCGCCGCCACCAGTATCTTGTCAGCCACCCAAAGCGGCAGCCATTTTGTCATCAAACCAGCTAGCTCAAATGTCGATATCCCAAAAACATCCTTTGGCAACACATGTATCTGTTCAAGAAAACAAGGTTAATTAGTTTAAACATTTTTATACATATATTTTATGCCCTCAATTTTAACGTTTTATTTTTTGAAAATGACTTTTATTTTTTAAATATTCTTAATTTTTTAAATTTGTTTAAACATGTTTTAAGAGGTGAGCCAAGTCAGATGCCTGAAGCTGGAATTTTCCATGCAGGACAAAATCAAATAACTTTTTTTTTTTTGTTTATGATTTATGATCTTTACTTCTTGGAATGTTTCGAACTTTGCAAAATTGTTTAATATTGTCCTGCATAAAAAAAAACCATCATCGGATACATATTTTATGGGAAAATCTAGTCAAATATTCAAGGCCGGCATTTTCGATGCGGATAAAAGTAACTTAAAATCGAGATCATAAAAAAACGTAAAAATTTAGTTCATAACTAAATTACTAGAAACCCATATATATATAAAATCTGAAGTTGTGCAAGAAAATGTACTTACAGAGCTGCGAACCACCATTGATGGAAGAGCACGATGATGGCAGAGATCAAGAGACACTTCCATGCCGGAATTCCCACACCCAACAACCAAAACCCTCTTCCCGGCAAAGCCCTTCCCCGATTTGTAATCGCAAGCATGCACCACATCTCCGGCGAAGCCGCCCAGCCCCTCGAACTCCGGCACCACCTTCTCCGCATTCTCGCCGGTGGCCACAACAAGCCACCGGCACAAGTAGTCGGTGACGGAGCCGTTGACGTTGACGCTCCTGACGCGCCACAGCCCGCATGCGGCGTCGTACTTGGCGTACTCGACGGACTCATCGAACATCGGAGATATGCCGAAGTGTTTGGCGTAAGACTCGAGGTAGTCGATGAACTGGTGCTTGGTGGGATATTCCGGGAAGGTGGCCGGAAAGGAGATGTAAGGGAGCTGGCAGAAGTGTTTGGGGAGGTGGAGGTTGAGGCGGTCGTAGGTCTTTTTCTGCCATAGGGAGGCAATGCAGTTGGCTCGTTCAAGGATGAGGAAGGGAACGCCTAGTCGCTTGAGGCCGGCCCCGACTGCTAGGCCGGAGGGGCCGGCCCCCACAATGAGGGGGCCATTGACGAGTATGCAGCGCCGCCCGCCCGTGAACAGCTCATTCTCCTCATCTTGGTGATGATCCACGTAATGATGCTTCATGGAGAGAATGTTTGTTCAAATTGCAATGTAATGATATTGTGTGTGAGAGAGAGAGAGAGAGTGAGAGGAAGAGAGGATTTGAATATTGTTTGATGATGATGGGAGAAGCGGAGGAAAAAGAGAGAAGAAATGTTGGATGGGTGGAGGGGGGATTAGATCATTTGAAAGGTTTAAATAGGGGAGGGGGAGGTGGTGTTCTTGTGTAATTAGGATTTGACAAAGTATGATTTTTGTGTTTTTTTCCACATGATTGGATGTGGTGTGTTTTTGTGTGTGCGAGAGATAGGGAGAAGGTGAAATCTTGGCGGATCTCAGAGGTTCTATTTTTATCTTACGTTAAGTTTGGATATTGGATACTGTAACGACGTATAGAAAAGTGTTTCAAACATTACTATCGGATCTAAGAAGCCTTTTGTTGTTATCGTGTTTTTGTTCCTGTATTTTTGGTTCATTAGTATGTACTTGTCTTAGAAGAGGAATATGCTTCTAAAGAGATTTACGATCAAGAAATAGTTTCTCTTATATCAGAATCTACTGCAATTATGCTACAATGCTAAGAATTAGATGATCTCAGATCCGACAATATTGCTCTGATCCTATCTAATGTTTCTACACTAAAGTGGTCATAGTGCATTTAGCTAAGTACCATAGAAACCTTGGATTATAGCAACATATTCGGATCTGAAACCCTCCCTCTAATTCTTATCCACACTGCAGCATATATACAATAGATTCTGATATAAGAAAAACTATTTATGGACCATAAATCACTTTAAAAGCATATTCCCCTTCAAAGAGTTTGACTTTATTAATAATATTTTATCTTTTATGATTCTATATTAGGGATTATATAAGATCGCTAACATACATGTACAGTCATAGAATTATTTTTCAAATGGATATATTAATCAATCAATATTAATTTATAAATTGGTGTGCCCGTCAATCTATCTCTCAAAACTAAGCATACATTCTTATCTACTTTTTTAGTTTCCTCTAGCTAGAGTTTCGTATTAATTATAACTGTTTATATATAGTGTCGAGTATGATATAATTATCACCATACACATAATATATTCAAATGAAATAAGTACAAAACTGAGAAAAACGTTATTCTCGAGATTTATTTTAGGAGCGAATGGTAAATTATTCAAGTGCATTTCCCCATAATAGATTTAGTGAGAGCACTAAATTTGACAAACACATAAACAGATCTTCCTTTTTCATTTTCTTTTTCGGTTTAGGTAACAGAACTTCCCTTGCAAAATAACTCCAACCATAAGTGGTCAACATTCGCCATCACGGCTCTCTTTCCCCTAGGCTTACATATATGTATGTATATATAGATACAAAGTAGTGTGTTGTAGCAATGGAGATATATGATGAAATGATTTTTTATATAATCTGCAATTGTCATATATATATAATATTGGCTAATCATATATATATGTAAATAGAGGTGTGATCATATTCGAACTATCTCTTATTGCATAACTAAGAACTAATCTAGAGCATCTATTTTTTAGATTTAATGCTTGATGTGTATGCCACGTGTCACATGGAAATATATAAAAAAATTGAAAAGGGTATAAATGTAATTTTGGCAAAAGCAGCGGATTAATGATTATTTAGTGCATATATATAATTCTAATGATATTCGTTGGGACGTTTATAATGATTATTTGAGTGCATAACTAATGATATTCCAAATCATTAATATCAATTGCTATTTTCGATTATTAAAAAACTGAAAATTATGAAAAGAGATTTGATTTCCAATCTTTTCGTTATATATGGAAACAATCATGATTTATGGGCTGAGATTTTATTTTCAATTTTATTTATATCATTAGTTATCCACATACATATCATTACTACACATCATTTATATCATTGACTAAGTTTATGAATACTGCAGATACTGTATCAGTTCTTCCGATTTTCTCGCCACCTTTCATAATCAACCGCCAGGTTATAACTTGGAGTTTTTTTTATTTCCATTAAATTGCTATGGTCAAAATTCATTCGATTTTGGGCGAATTTGGGATCCAGTGGGACTCACCCGGCCGGGTGAGAATGTGACATGTCTCCACCCGGCCGAGTCAAACACGACGTGGATTCTCACAGGGACTTATCCGGCCGGGTGAGAAGTGGTATGTGTCCATCCGGCCGGCACCAAAACGACGTGTAGTCCAGAGAGTCTCACGTAATGATGCGAACTTCTATTTTTAATAAAGAGATCTAGTTAAGGTTGAAATCATCGTACCCAAATAAGAAAAATATTGTTGTTCTAAGCGAACCTAAAAGCTTTCTTAAATAGCGAATGCAGATATTTAAAAATTAGTGGAGACGTGCAAAGGGGAAAATTGAAGCCAGCTAGTTATAAGATGTTGACATTAAGAACGTAGCAGGCTTCCCAAATAGTAATGCTTATTAATTAATTGACAGGTTGAGAGAAATGCATTTTGAATTTGTTAGAAATCAATATCTCGCCTATGGCTATGAGAATGTTCACAACTCAATTTATACCTTACCCAACTCAAACTTGAATATAACTAAGACGCACATCCGCACGATGCGACGATATGATATATATATATATATATATATTTTGAAGGCAAAACCAAGAGAATTTCATTCACTACTATCCTCCTTTGCTATTTGCAAAAGCCAAGAAGGAAAATCGAAGGTCCAAACACAATTATCAATTCCTGTAGCCACTAGACGGGCAAGAAAATGAGCTGCACTATTTGCATTTCTACAAATGTGAGTAATACTAACGAGAGCGTATTCTCTAGCTGCCCGCACAATGTCCACCACTTCTTCAGGCATAAATTCCTTCATTCCTTCTGCTTGCCCCGCCATCAGTTTCACCGTCAAGATAGAGTCCGTAGAAAGCTCAAAAGGGGTAAGATGTTGTTCCAAACAAAAAATGATGCCGTCAACCACCGCCATCATCTCGGCAATCATCACATTTGATCTAGGAGGAGTGCGCTTCGATTTGGCAGCTCGGATCTCCCCCGTTCCAATCCCGGATAATTATTCCGACTCCAAAGCTGGATGCGAGCGGATCGAAGAGGTGTTTTCCGGGTCGGCGACGATACGATATTTAACACTTAAGATAGCTCATATATTATTTTGATATATTTAGATGGAAACAAATTTTGATGTAAATTTTAGCACTATAATTCATTATATTACTGTCAAATTTCGTAATACAGGTGTAAATCCAACTTTTATCAAAATTGAGAATTTTTTAACTAAAAAAATGAGTCGAGGACATTTTCCATAAAAGGCTATAAATTCGACACAAACGACAATTAACCTTTAATAATAAAATATTAATAACTAAAACATGACATCAAATTATTGCAAACAATATCAATAAAATAACATTACAAAAGGTATGCATATTAATTTATCATAACACCTAATTTAATTTAATTTAATTTTCAACGCCTTGAGAATAATTATACTGCTTAAGTTCACCATTTGCCATAAATTTAGATTTTTTTATATAATCTCACTTATTTAAAAATAAAAAATGCTCATAATAAAACAAATTTCATAGATATATGAAAATATATTTATAAAAAAATATCATCAAATCAATTCTTGGACTATTTCTATTTTCTTAAAATTATCATGAGTTATGGACAATATCAATTAAAATCATGATCTATTTCACAAAAATATATTATATGTCAATTTTTGGCTCTAGAATGTCGATTTTGCTTGCCATACGCCACACACAATTGAAATTTATAAAAGTTATCTGACCGAAACTGCTACCATATACTATATTTATTTATAATATTTTTAAAATTTAATTATGTTTAATTCTATGATATGTTTAGTTTAAAATCTTAATATGATTATAAGTTGATTAAATAATACAAAATAATTTTGTAATCAGCATTATATAGTTATAATTATTAATTGATTATAAATTACATAATTAAAACTGAAAATAAGAAGAAAAAAAATCCAATTCGAGAGTAAAAAGAAATGAAAAAGGAAGAAAAAAGAGAATATGATAAAGCGTTCCAAATAAATCGTACCAACACAAATAGAAAATAACTCGGAAGAAATTATTTAAATAATTATAAATTGATAAGATAGATTAAAAATTATTTAAAATTATCATTTAGATTGAATTATTAAATTAAGGCAATAGAAGAAATTGAATTTGAATTTAATTATGTTCACATTTAATGGTATTGATTGGTATTTTTATTATAAAATCGTCATTCAAATCAATTTGCAATTGATTGTAAATTGATAACTCTATTTTTAATAATAGTAATGACGTTGATTGATTGTTACTGATTAGAGGCTATTCCCAAAAGATTAAATTAAACAATAATTATATGCACGTACATATATATTTATAGAACTATATTTGGACCTATATTATTTACAGTTTATGACGAAAAAATTCGTGTTATGCAGATCGAGCATGAAGTGAATTTAAATTAACTTGAACTCACATCGCTGTGATTCTATTATGGAGATCTTGACCTTTTAAATGTATAAATTCGAGGGAAATTTAAGGATTAAGACAAATATAATAATTACTATTATTATAATTTCTAGCACCCTTGAGTCTAGAAACTCTCACAGGACAATCAGGAAAGAGAAAGCTATCTATCAAAAAATTGGCGAATTTCCGGATCTAGGAGGATCTACCAATAAAATTCCCAAAACGGGAAACTTTTTTTTTATCTTCTAAAAATGGGTAAGTCGCGTTTGGGAGATGCGACTTAGACAAAGTCGCATCTCCCAAACATGACTTCACTTAAAAAAACGAAAGTCATGTTTCACAGGTGCGACTTACAGGTACCCGGCCGGGTGGCTTTATTTTTAGCTCCACCCGGCCGGGTGGCGTGACCGACAGCAAAAGGAAGCTCCACCCG
>JAYDZE010293498.1:0-18841 GCA_034509125.1 Monilaria moniliformis | reverse complement strand
GTATCTCCATGAAGAGTCATGTATCTTATTGAAAAGTCATGTATCTCCATGAAGAGTCATGTATCTTCATGTTTAGAGGTATCTATAAATACCTATTTAATCTCTTCCATTTCTTCATTCAATCAAAAATCATATTCAATATAATATTTCTCTAAATATCAAAGTGTCACAGCACTATTATTGATTCTCATACCCAACAGATATCATTTGGGTGCTTATTGGGCTGTAACTCTTACCTCTTATTTGGGGATAGTGGATTTGTAGACCTTTGGATCTCGTGGTTGTAAATCTTGGTGTGTTGTTGTGTTGCACTGTATCGTGTTGTTTCGTTGTTGGTTTTCATTAATTTGGTTCTAGTATATTGTGTTCCTAACATATTCTTGAAAATCGGGAACGATTGATTGTTTCCACTGTGCTTAGATAAGTCGTCCCTCCCAACATCTCTCCGGTAGTCAGCGTATTGAGATCATGGTTTACAATTACTGCGCAGATGCCAACAGATTCCGTCAGGCTCAGGGAGCTTCGCACGACTTCCATCTTCACTCTAATTTCAATACATTAATAAAAACTGGATTCTTGAACTCATGTTGGCGTGGGAGTGGTAGGCTGTGGGTGAAAGAGAGAGAATCATTATTGGAATTGAACCACATCCTACATCGATTTAGGTTTTTATAAATTGAAATCATCCATTCAAGACTTCAATTTAAATATATATTGCTCAAAAAAGAAAAGAGTAATGGGTCCTAAACAGCATCACGGGGTCACCAGCAACGGTGTCTCCCTGACGGCGGCCGCATGGATCCCGACGGTGGTGGGAAACGCGGCGCCGTTGCAGACGCATACCGCGGTCACCTCGCACGCGGCGACGTCTAGACGATCGACTACGGCTGCGGCGGCCGCCACCCTATTTTTTTCGTTGTTTTTCGCTTCTTTTCTTTCACTTCTTCTTTATTTTTTTTATTTTTTCGTTTCTTTTCTTCCATTTCCAGAAGCTGATTTAAGCATGAAATGGTGATTTTGAAAAGCTTAGTAGAAATAGAGTTTGGGGAGTTGCAGACAGAAATGGTGATTTAAAGTGGCACGTTTTCCAAATTTTCATTAAGTAGTTTTCATATTTTTATTTTCCAAATATTAAAATTTAAATTAATACATAAAATAAGAGAATATTAAAAATAATAATTTGAAATGATAATAGTTGAATTGTGGCCGAAAAAGAGTTTAAATTTTAGCGTAACAGATCCCTTTAGGGCTCTTTTGGTAGCAATGATAGAATAAGATGGGATAGTTAAAGCAAGACATGCCTTAAGATAAGAATGAAGATAAGAATTTAGTAATGTTTTTTGATAGATAAGATACGAATCAAGATAAAAATGAATGAGATGTTTGGTTGTGTAAATTATATCATAGATAAAGTGTAAAATGACAATTTCACCCTTTTCAAATATGAATATATATTTAATATTAATAATTACTAATTATCTTAATTCTTACTTACTTAAATAAATTATTAATTTATTAATTAATATTTTGTTTATTAACTAAATAAATTATGTTTGTGAAAAAAATGTGTAATGATTTAGTTATTGTTTGTTGTAATTATTTTAATTAAATTGAGAATTAGTAAATATAGAATTAATTATTAATTATTAACCAAAGTTAATTATATTAACTTATTTATGAACCCAAAACTAGTGATTAATTATTAACCAAAATCGAAGTGTTTTAAAGATAAATGTTTGTTTGTTTTTAAGATAGATGTTTGTTTGTTATTAATCATGTAACATCAATTATTAACCAAAATTAATTATCACTGCAAATCGAAGATTAATTAATGTAAGATTTAGTAGATTATTGTGTGATTAATCAATGAAATTTGAACGATTATTCATCTTCTCCATGCACGACTCGCCATTTTTTGGCGAGAATTTGGTCATTCATCTTCTCCGTGCACGGCTAACCATTTCCGAGCCATTTCCGGCGAGAATTCAGAGCAACTACACATGTGAAATTCAGAAAATCAAAACCCCAAATCAGACCTCAATCGGATCTCACAAAACCCCAGATCAGACCACACAAATCAACCAGCCTACAAAGAGGTGGCTCACAAATCGACCAACCATGGCTCATAAAAGTTTCATCTCTGCCATCAAACCAGCCTACAAATTGAACCTACAATAGCACCACACATGCGAAAATCAAAACCCCAAATCGAACCTCACTCGGACCTCAGAAAACCCCATATCAGACCATACAAATTGACTAGCCTACAAAGAGGTCGCTCACAAATCGACCAGCAATGGCTAAGAAAAGTTTCACCCCTGCCATCAAACCAACCTACAAATCGAACCCACAATCGCACCATACATGTGAAAATCAAAACCCCAAATCGGAGCTAACTCGGACCTCAGAAAACCCTAGATCAGACCACACTCGACCAGCCTACAAATAGGTGGCTCACAAATCAACCAACCTACAAATCAGACCTCACAAATTGACCAACCATGGCTCATAAAAGTTTTATCACTGCCATCAAATCAACCTACATATCAAACCCACAATCGCACCACACATGTGAAAACCAAAACCTACTGGCCTCGGACAAACAATGACGCAAAGGCTAAAAAAGGTGGCCCTTACCAAGAACCTACCTCAATCGAGTGACAGAAACAGACGAAGAGGCTCAGACCAGGTATGAAATCAAAACAAGAGACATAGGAGTCGCCGCCATGGCTGCAAACCCACAACCTTGCCGTCCGGGATTGCCCCGCCAAGCTACGACGGTCAGCCTTCTCCTTCAATCGGAACAAAATAGACACATGCGAAAATCATCACAGCCACTACCCATCAATCCCAAATCGAAGACCTAAACTCTCCAAAGACGGAAGATGGCAGAGGCCGTCGAACAAGGAATCCTCGGATTACCGACACTACCGCTGCACTTCTCCATCTAGACTGCCACACAGATGATTTAGGGCCACAAATGAGAGAGATGGCGATTTGAGTAGAGAGAGAGAGGGTGATATTGAGGATTGAGTGACGAAGACACATACGGGGTGCCTAAGGACTACAAGATGTATCATTTGATTATTCAAAGTAGACCAATTACAAGCGCTACAACTAAGCATATAAAGGAGTCCATGATGCATTTTACTTGCTAAAATAAAAGCCCAAGCTCAAGATCAATACATATTGTGCCAAATAGTGAATGTTATTCAAGTTGATGGGCTGAATAAATACTTGAAGAATGAACTCATAACACATCAAGTTTTGGAGGTCCAACTTGAAGACATACAAGCACATTTTCGTCCAAAGGGGAGCAGCCAATACAAAGAGTCATTTTAATTTACATTTTTTACTTTAATTAGTGTCTTTTGAAATCCAAGTGTCATACCAATTATTTAGGAGTTACATTTTGCTTATTATGTTCTTATTTAAGTGTCTTAAGTAGTATTAAGTGTATGAGGCTTTCATGAGTCCTCTCTAGCCTATAAATAGTCTTGTAAACACATGTATTTTGGGAAGCTTGAAGTATAAACGAAAATAGGCGTTGCCTTTGTGAGTTGAATTCTCTATGTAGAATTTTCTCTTATTTTAGAACTTATCAAGACACTTGAGCAACGTGTTGTGGCGTTCAACCATACCAAGGTTCTTGGCTGATTATATAGCCAATGGGTCGAGGTTTTCTACGCTCTTGTTTAGAACTTATCAAGACACTTGAGTAAGGTCTTGTAGCATTCAACCATACCAAGATTCTTGGTTGATTATATAGCCAACGGGTCGAGGTTTTCTATACACGTAGGGTGATCAAACTGGATTCTCGATCTAGGGAGACCGCTGCCTAACTCATATATGTGGAGTTCTCGGATCAATGTATCCAACGAGTCATTTGTCTTATCCAGTCCTATCCACTCCGTATCAGAGAGAGAAGAAGATATTGGGGATCTAATATTTTTATTAGAGCTATCTAGCCTTAACCGAGTGGGGGTGGGTTAGGGAATCAGTGCATAACTAGTATCTAATGTGAATATTTCGCGGTTCGAAATAGGCCCAATTAAATAAAACTGTGCTTCACCTTTTTTTATCTAGTCTAGCAAACAAGTGAAATACGCTATTCAATTAAGATTATTTATCACTGTATCGGCTTTACTAGTATACCAATAGGGCGCTTAATGTGAATTGATTTTCAATTCTAATTACATATATATGTAAATATTTTGTAATTTATTATGTTTAAGTTGCAGGAAAATTCGAGAAAGTTCCGGGCGAAAGCTGGAACTGAAAGCAACGCGATCCTTCTCAAAGTATCTCGTTATTAAATTGTCGACTAACTATATCAACCCCTACACTTGACGCCACGTGTCTCCACGAGAATTTTCGAAACTACCCTTGAGATCCCACACCCTCTCCCCCATGTATTTCTCTCTCTTCCTTAAACCTCATTTCACTCCTTAGATTCCAACGCCACCTGATAACATCAAGTTTCTTCTGCAAAAACCTATCAATTTCTTCACCAACAGCATCTGTTTTTCGGATTCCTCAGCGAGAGAAATGGCTACGGCTGAGGTAACTGCAGCTGATCTGCATTCAATTGATGTTTCGGATTTATTTTTTCTTGTTTTGATCTAACTTTTTGGGGTCGTAGGTTGAGGTCCAGAGGAGTGATGTACAGCTGAAGCGTCTTGGATTCGTTAGATTTCTATCGATCAACGCCGCTGTTTTGGTGACGAATCTCTACGGCTACGCCAAGGAGAATTCCGGCCCGCTGAAATCCACCGTCGGGAAGGTCGAGAACGCCGTCACCGCCGTTGTTGGCCCCGTTTTCGAGAGATTGAAAGGCGTTCCTGGTGATATCCTAGTTTTTCTCGACAATAAGGTAAGATCTTTGGTGCGTGTTCTTGGTTATGTATGAGTGATTGGTTCAGTGTTCGCTACGATTAAAAATTTCCGGGAAATTAAGTATTTATTTATTTATTTATTTATTAGGGTTTCTGAATTTGGGATCCATGCTAATATGCTTTCCTAGTAGGTAGACTAGTCGTTAATTACTAGTCATCATTGTATAATTGGGAGAGATTATTCTGTTGTGAGAGATCATACCTCAATCTCTTGCCCTATTTTAGTTTAGCTACTTCAGCAGCTAATTTTGGTACTGTTGTATTACTTTTAGGGTTCAGTGTTGGTGGGATGCTGCTTTCTATATGTTTTGTGTGCGTTTTCTTTGGATTCTTTGGTTTACTTAGCTACTTCACGATTTCTGCTGTCTAAATTGGCCTAGTATTTGATGTTGGTGCAGGTGGATGAAGCAAGCTTGAAATTCGAAGAATGTGCTCCGGCTGCTGCAAAGAGCGCAGCCATAAAGGCTCTGTCGGTGGCAAAGGAAGCATCTCGGCTCGTGCAAGAGCTCGTTGAGGAAGCTAAAGTAGAGGGTCCAATTGCAGCCATTTCCCATGCTGGCAAAATCTCAAAGGATGTTGCAGTGACTGGATTGGCTGTGGCGTGGTACAAAGCCAACCAGTTCCCGGCCCTGCACGGAGTCTTGGAGATAGCTGTCCCAACAGCCACACATTGGTCGGAGAAGTACAACAGCGTGGTCAAGGATTTGGCCGCGAAAGGGTACACTGTTTTCTGCTATGCTCCGTTAGTCCCCGTGGAGGAAATGGAGAAGGCATATAAGCAGGTGGAGGCGGCAGCCAATAAGAAAACAGACGCAAGCAGCTCGAGTGACTCGGACAAGGAGGAGTAGGTTTAGGGTTCTTGGTGATGAGTAGCAAGTGTGCGTGTGTGATGAGTATTTGCCTGTAAATAATTCCTTTTCTGGACGAACTTGTTAGTTTGATTGTGATCTGTGTTTCTTGTACATTTGGCTGATGCTAATGCTGTACTCGGATTCCTCTTTTGAAGATGATGTGTTGATGATAGTGACTTATGTTGCAAATTTGTTGCCAATTTAGAGATGCTTCAACTTTTCAAGGATTCAATATTGAGTATTTTTCCACGTGGTTTAGTTTATAGAGTGCTCGACTCTATAGCAAATTTGTCACTTGGAATAGTCAGCTGTAGCAGTCATGGAAAATGTACTCTATTTCTGTTTTTGACTCGTTTAAATTTGCCATTCTGCAAAATGTAAATGAATAAGCGAATCCCTCTCTCTCTTTGCATGTCTGTGATGAACATTGTTTTCAGTTGTCACTCAAAGATGGAAAAGGCTGTAGCAGAAAACATACATAATCCACTCATGTTTAAATACAGTCGTGAGTGGGTGAGAGGAAAGAAATCTGCTGAACCTGGCATAAATTTCAAACGGAGAGAAAAATGCAGAAAGAGTTTGAGCCAAGTGAGTTGAACTTTTGTCGCTGTAATTTATTACAACAATCAAACTGAAGAAAATAAGTTCACGTCTTATAGCAGCACAGTGCCTGTGAACACCAAATGCAATCATTGTCTTCAACAAAGGTCACCTCGTCTATTGAATGCACTTCATGTCCCCTGCATGAAGAGAAATATAATTATTTGATCCAACATATCTAACAATGCAGGGTTCTCATTACATTCCAGTATATGTAATGTCGGTACGAGAAACACAAGTGTGCCAAACAGTTGAGCATACTTAGTTTAATAGCTTAGACGATGCAGCTCCTACAAATCCTCTCAAATGATTAACTAGCAATCTATATTGGTACAGAGGTGAGGCAGGAGCTCCGTTTTGGTGTTAATTGTGGACTCACATATACCCCAAATGGCCAGGCAAACAATTTAAGAGCTAGACACAGAAAAAGCAAGCCTTGGCCTAAACTGAATACAAGGCACATATTGCGGCGGCAATGCATATCATGTGCGTTCTTTAAACACATGCGTGGGAGACTCATAAATAACCACATTTCTCATAAAACTCTAAAACCTGAGTATGAGTTATTGGACTTGTGAATATTCAGATTATAACAGTTCCGATGAACAGTCTCTCACTTCTGAAAGTTATACGATTCAGAAGGTGATACAGAACTAGATCTCACTGACGTTTATTAGAAGTGGACAATGGAGTGGTTGTATCAGGAAAAATAAATAAAAATATTAACACAAGAACCACTGTTGCTAAGGAGACAGAGAAAAGCGTTAAAACCAAAGAATCGCAGCTAAATACATGAAACATGGTCAAAGGAAAGTACGAGACAGCTGCTAAAGCAAAATATGAGAGACTGTTGCTAAACTGCATCCTATCGGTGTTCTCGCCTTCAAGAGCAAGGAAGAGTCAATTTGTTTGTCCTATGGCGAGCGTAAAGAGACCCCTACGCGTTCGCCGTGCGCACACACCATTTGCATTTTATGCAGGGATGTCAATCGGACCAACTGCTTGGGCTCGGGCTAACCCTATTAGATTGTCGGGTTACGGGTTATTCGAGTTTTTTCGAATTAAAAATTATTAACCTTAGCCCTGAATTGTCGGATTTCGAATTAAACCATCGAGCTAATAAAGCTCAACAAAAATTTAATTTTTTTTAATTAATATATTACTCTTGATAATGATATATTTCTAAGAAAGAAATATATCCATAAATAAATATCGTTATAACTTTCTAATATTTAATCAAAATACATTTTTGTATATTTAGAAAAAAAATCTTATTATACTAATTTTTAAAAATTAAATAAAATTAAAGTAATAAAATTTGAAAATTAAATAACGGAAACACGCTATTTTCGGATATAAAGCAAAGAGAAATCCTTTATAGCTATAAAGCAAAGAGAATGCGCTATACAACAAAGAGAATCCTTTATAAATGTCTCATGGACTAGATAAACTCATAAACCTATGATCATTTACAAACTATATGAAGATACAAACGATGTAAAAGTGTAAAAATTGGAATTAACTATAATGGAAAATTCGGCGAGCTAACCAATTATTGGATTTTGGAGTATTCCTCAATTAGGGCGTCGTATGGATCACGACGGCCTTGGACATTGCTAATCTGCTCATCCCAGAAGATCTGAGCGTTGTGGGCGTAGGGGCAAGCGATGCATCTCTAGAGTCTTCTTGCACTGCTCCTTTCGTTCGTACAATCTCTCCCTCGCTTTCCTGTCTCTCTCGTTTGGATCCTCCATCAATCGCAACACCAAATTCTCCGCAAATTCCATTATGAACCCCATCTACAACCATCACCAATTGATCAAAGTTCTGAATCCTATAACGCGACTATTCGACTAATTGATCGATTTCAGCTTCATCAAAATCAATGTGAAAATCATTATCTATGAAAAGGGGGAGAAAACGAGCTTCCCGCAACACAAACACATTTCGAAGTCTTTTTGGCTTCCATTGAACATTTTCGCGTAGAATAATATTCAAAACGAGCTGAAATCACAACACAAAACCCTAGATTTTGAATGATAAATCACGTGAAATGAGGAAATTAAGAGAGGTAGATGAAATTTAAACTCAAGTAACGCGAGGATACTCGAAATCTGCAATAAATTAACGGAAAAAACATGAATTTTGTGAGTGATTTACCTTGAAACCGCCGAGAAGGAGACTGATCTACAACCAGAAAAAAATGAAAATGGGTAAAATGTATGATTAGATTAATGGGCTTTCTGTAACTCTCAATGAGCCCATATATATATAAGGAGAAATAAGAGTTTAAAGCCCAACCTCAAATATAAAAGACCCGCAAATATATAAATTGGAGTCTCGGAGAAGCCCAACCTCATATTTGACTAATAACTATACACCAAAGTCCACTTCCATATGTATCCATTGTGTTTCTTGATCAGAGAGTTAAGTAAAAAAATTATGATATTACGTATAAATTCAGTATTTTCGTATAAAATAAATTGTACTAGTTTTATAACATTTTTTTATTGATAATGTTGGAAATGGGAAATCAATTAATCAAAGACCATCCTCCCAAAGGAAAAAATAATTAAAAAATCCAACATCAATTGAAAATAAAGTATAACTCAGTTGGTAAGACACTTCTCTTACAATCAATAGATTGAAGGTTAAGTCATCTCATATGCGTGTATGTATATCTCAACAACAAAAAAACTCAACACCAACTATATGGGCTAGGGAAACATAACATGGCCCACAATTTTGAAAAATTTATGCTTTGTATTCAGTATTTAATTTGGCCCAGTTAGGGTAGTTATAATATTTGTAGAGATAGAGAGGGAGAGGTTGGTATACCAAAGCTGCACTATTTGTTTTGTTGTTTTTATCTCTATATGCATAAAGATGCACCCACGATAAGTAGTTAATCACAAGTGAAGACCAATTTTCTAATACAAATTAGAATTAGACTGCCAAAGTAATCAGTGGGCACAACGTATGCATAATTAGATAAATTAAAGAATTAAAAAATAAAGCAATTAAAATGTTACATATATGCATTCAAAGATGCTAAACTATGAGTGAATTTTCGATGCAGGCTACTTAAAATCATCCGATATACAAGTGATAAATCAAATAATAAGAAAACAAAATTAGAAGCAAACAAATCAAGTGGTGGTGGTGGTGTGTGTGTAATATGCATGAGAGAGAGAGAGAGAGAGAGAGAGAGAGAGAGAGAGAGAGAGAGAGAGAGAGAGAGAGAGAGAGAGAGAGAGAGAGGTTTGCATAATAGTAAAGAATATAGGAATGATAGAGGTTGCCAAACTAACTAAGGAAAAGGTCCACAGATGATGAGATCTTGATTTAATGCATGTAGATACACTTTAGTATATGGTGCACATCAATGTAAATAGAATAAAAATTGCTGTGAAATTTTCTTTTCAAACTCTACTGCTACTTTTAATACTATCATAAAAAATTAATAAAATACAGCAGCCATAATGTGGAATTAATATAATATCTTTTAATATTGATCAACATTCATATTGCAATATCAGAAGTTTCTTTTTAAAAAGTATTGGCTAATTGAAACCTCCACTTGAATGTCCCATCAACATATGTATGATGATGATTTATATTTAGTTATTTTTTTGTTTATTATAATTAACATTTATTTTTTAATTTATAAATATACTATGAAAAAATAGTCCCCATAAAGAAGAAAAAAAAATTCAGCCACACCTCATTAATTTGGCAGTAATTAGCGGCAATTGGACCTAATCCGAACTAATCTGTCAATTCAAGACAACTAAATTGATGAAAATTTTGGTAAATAATTATATTATAATAGTAATAGTAATAGTAATAGTATAGGCAGTAACTTCTTAAAAACCATGTAGAAAGAAAGGTTGAAACTTTAATGCCCTCAGGTTTAGGCAATTGAACATAAACAGTCGTAGATTCTATATGGTACTAGATTATACCATATATTTTAACCATTCATATAAATTATATCTAATTTAAGGATTTATTAAATAATTGTTATTATATATACTAGATCTTCTACTCGGTAAATATAAAATGAAATTGAAAAAAATAATAAGTTTGTGTTTATTATGGCCGTGGGTTTTTATTAATAGTTAACTGAATTTATAACTATTAATAATTAAAATTAATATTTTGTATAGTAATTATTACTTTATGTGTGTATATATTGATAGCCATAGTTTTCATTTAGTGTGGTGGAGTTTATTCTGTCGCAATCGAGAACTTAATGTTAGAGGTATCCCCTCATGAATCAATCACATGAAGCAAAATGGTTATCTTTTAGTAAGTTTTATCTAATAATTTTTACAGTAATTAAATGAAATAGTTGAGGACATTCTTGATCAAATAATGAAAACAATAATATCCATCCATCTACACAAATTTTTAGGGTAGAATTTCTCTTTGGGGATTGGTTTAATTGTGGAACTTAGAGAGCATGTAGTTATTAGTTTAGTTATTACCACCTAAATATTTTATAAAACTTTATAGGAATATAAATAATAGTAGCTAGAATTGTTTACATGTACCAACATTGCCAAAAAATTAAAAATTAAAATTGTGTGTAAATATTTTTTATGAACAAATTTTTTTTGCAAATGAGATGTAAAAATTAAAAATTCTAAGAATCTCAAATCTTGAAATAAAAAGGAAAAAAGGGTTGCCTAATTTTCTTGTTTTGTTGTTGAGATGTCAATTGACATTTAATATGACAACTGTTCCTGCTATAAATGTTGCTGCTCTTATTCAGGAAATGCTACATTTTTGTACCGTCAAAATAATTTACTCAAATAAGAGGGATAAGCTATCAACACATCAATATTTAACTATATTCTTCAAATGAGAAGATGTGTTTTATCTTCTTCTCACTATTCATTCAAATATTCTAGTTTGTTGGTTGCATAAAATTCCCAATTTATAATTAGTGACACGTAATAAAATGGCGTTTGGGGCAAATATTAGTACAAATTATAGACATGCTTCGATGGTATGTATGAATTAATTAATGGGAGTTGAAATTTAAGCAACAATAAATTGTACATCCAACTAACAAAATTAAACATTGGTTTGAATTTGTGGGATTTGGGTTGTGATAGTAGCTAGTAATCATATAGTGCCCTTCCACAGTTCCACTATCCAATTTATATTTAAGAAAAAAATTGAGTGATGATTTCTTGTAAGTCTGTTATCATAGTTACTATCATGGCGTCATGCCTATGGGAGCATACATGTCTCTTTTTTTCCTTACTTGAATAATTATATACTTGTATCTTTTTCCTCATTCTTTTAGCAAATGGGGAGCATAAAGCCCTCAAGACACTAAGACAGCCACATTCTCCACTTGTCTCCTCTCACAGTTTGCTCTTACCTTTACCTTTACCTTTACCTTTACCTTTACCTTCTTTCTAATCTATTCTTTCCTCATTTTCTTTTTCTTTTTCTTTTTCTTTTTTTTGTGGTTTGGTCAACTCTTGCTACCTGACATTTTTTGACCAAGCATAAAAGTGTGCATCAGAAAAAGGAACAGTATATTTGCCTGGATTTGCCATTGGAATTACATGCTACCTACCTAGGATCCTCTCTGCCAACTGTGCTAATGACTTTTCTAGAATCTTTTTAGGTGCAACATTTATTTATGTTCCTAAAGTAATTAAATAGTATCTCAAATGTAAAATTAATATCCACATTTCATTCACATTGTAGATTCAAATGAGCTTTCTCAAAATTCAGTCTTTACCCTCAAGTTAAGGCTGAATTGAAGCATATTAATGTGGTTGGCTATTCAGAAAATTTCACCTAATAATTTACACTTAGAATCAATGTCTCACTTTGTTCTCAAGTAATTTATCAAGAACTCGTAGCTAGCTGCTGCCCATCATGTCCCACATTTCATGTGATAATATTAATCTTTGTGAAACTAGCTCAGCAACATCGCCATTTCACTTATCATCTGGTCCCATTTCTGCAATAAAACTCACCCTTTCTAATATACAATAATGATTCAAGCCATCATTTGCTTCTGTTCTATTAACTTATTCAAGTTTAAACATAACACGTAAATCTACGAAAAACTATAAATAATCACGTGGGAGAGAAATTTGATTTGAATTTCGTACTACTATAATTTTCAATATATTGATTTTCTTCAACTTGAATCTCAATAAACTATATACTAGTATAAGATTAAGCAAAAACCGAAAGAGAGAGAGAGAGAGAGAGCACTTTACATTCCCTATACAAAAAAACTTGACCACAACTGTTAACATTTTTAATCCATCAAAAATTGGCCCCAAATCTTCCTCTTTTTCTACAATCTGACCCAGCTCTCCTTCCGATCTCACTCTCTCTAGACTCGTGAGCTGTCACCGTCACAGTCCCCTCAGCTTTCATCCATCGCCTCCTCATCCATACCGTTGCCAATGCCGTTGTCAAAAGCCTCATCTCCGTTACCGTTATTTTCTCCGTCATTGTCGGCGTCGGCCCACCTCTCGACGGGGGTGCACTCCGCCTTATGCCGGAGCTTCCAATCCAGCGCCTGACAAGCGCGGGAGCAATAATTCACTGCTCCGCAAACAGAGCACCGCCGGAACTCATGCTTCCTAGTTTCGGGCCGCCCACAGCCTGAGTGCGAGCACAGTCTCAAACCCGGGCCGGGCACCCCCTCGGCCCAAGCCGAAAACCAGTCAGATAAAAACCGGTTCGCCGCGTGGGCCTCGGGGGCAGGCACATTACACCCGAAATCGCTCAGCAAGGGGCACCCGCCCCCGCCCCCTGCTAGGTGGCGCTGGTGGTTACACGTCAGCCACGAGCGCGGCACTATGGCGGACGGATTCGAGGCGAGGACGATGGCGAGCTCGCGCGCGTTGGCCTGGACGAGGAAGCGGCGCCCCTCGGCGATGTTTTGCTTCACGCCGTAGCCGTCTTGCAGGCAGTGGCCGAGCTCGCGGAGCGCGTCGACGTGGCCGAGGAAGGCGGCGCGTGCGCACAGGGCGACCCCCGCGCGGAGGTCCTTGTCGTTCTTCGAGCCGCCGCTGCCGTTGAATTGGATCACGGCGAGAGAGTAGAGTGCGGCGGCGTGCGAGCTGATCGCCGCCTTCGCCATTAAGGATGCGCCACTGCTTCGATTTTGTAAGCAATAGAAACGTATCTGTTTCAGGAAAATAATATTAATATTACTGTTGAGAAATCTCAGTTGAGAAGTTTGAATTTCTGTGATGAGATTTGCATGTATGCCTCATATGAGTTTTTTTTTTTTTTTTTATATAGTAATGAAACAAAAATTAGTGAAACTACTAACCATGCCTAGAGTGTAGCAAGCTTCGATGTTTCCGGAATCGGCGCAGAGTTTGAGGAATCGGTGAGCGGACTCGGACCAGTTGCAAGCTTTAACGGCCAACATTTTATGAGAGGCTTTGGATAATACTAGAGAATGAAGGCCTAATCCATTCAGTCTTTTGCATCTGTTCATCCACAAAATTAATAACCGTTAGATTCAGATGTAGAAATAATTGAAAAGAGAAGGAGATTGAAATTCTTCGCACAAAACGATACTCTGCATTTATAAAAACAATTAAAAAAATTACCACCTCAAAAAGAAAACGAAGCTAAAAAGCAAAAATAGTTTTCATTAACGCGACCCCTTCGGATTAATCTCTTCTACCCGCCTTCTTAATTAGAAGAAAAGCAAAAGGCGGAAACGCAAACAGACTTTGAAAGATCTAAAATCATGAAATCAGCGAATGTTCTTCCAAAACAGGAGAGCATTTTCATCGAATTTGTACTCAACAAGTAAAAAGGCAAAAAGAAATTGGAAAACATACGTCGTCAAAACGTTTACGAAATCGGCGGGGCAGGCGGCGGTGGAGCTGAGCCTGCCGAGAACAGAAAGGACAAGATCATCCGGTAAAGCGTCGAAGAAATCGCATCCTCCGGCAGGCTCCGGCGAGGATTTAAAAAATTTCCGGAAGTCTCCGGCGAACTCCAGTTTTCTTCTCTTTGCCACTCTGCCGCTGCTGTTCTCCACGTACCTATTCATCACTCTCGGATAACACAACCCTCTCCTCGTTCTCATATTACTGCGCGTTGTGTGTGTGTGATTCTTCTCTTCCCGTTTGGAGATAATGGTAGAAACGAAAGATCCCCCTTTATATATATCATCACAAAAATACGAGCCTTTAAAAAAAAATCAAAAACAAAAATTCCGAAGGACATTTACCAAATTAGCCCTATCGTATTAGATTATTAACCTAAAACAACGTGGTGAAACGCCGTTGACCAGATCCCGATTCTAACAGCCTGTAAAAAATTATTTACCGTTTGCTGCTAAGTCTCTCTAAGTGTTGCAGGGTTTGTTTTAGAGTCAGTTAATTTTGTTGTAAGAAACTAACTTGCGTTAATTTCGAACAAATTGACGGGTAAAAGCACAGCGCGTGGCGGTAATTATTAGAGAGGGAGGGATGAGAGGAAAAGGGGGATTGAACCGCACGCGCGGTGGTTGCGAGTGGGGAAGAGGAGGCAGTAAATAACAAATTCAGGTAGCAAATTCTGGGGATGACCTAACCACTGAAGGTCAAACGAGTGATTCAGCACTCGCAGAGATTCAGTTACTCGCGTTTGTTTTTACTTGCCATTTTATGCATGCTTTTAGATACCTTTTCTACCCTTTTGCGTTTGGAAATTTCTGGCTTCTATAAATTATTTATTTATTTTTATCACTTGGCAAAGAAACAATTTCTGGTAACTGCAGATTTGGTGGTGGAGATAAACATAGGTGGATATTTTAATTTTGTTAGCATGAATTTTTGGTTGGACTGATATTCCATGGATTCTTTTGTAGCAAAGTGATTGAATGGGATAGTGCTCATCTACTCATTAATTCACATTTTGATGAGTTACCAATATTTTTTGTATATATATTTTCTGAAAAAGTTAAAGGGAGCATTCCAGTTTGTTTTACAAGAATCTATCTACTTCAAAATTTGAAATTTAATCACTATACTGACAAAAAAGTAATAAAGAATATATACACACACAAAAGGTCAAACCCTAGAGGGGGAAAATGTTTATCTTAATTGTTAAACAAAAGTTTAATTTAGAATCAGAATAATTTCTCATGATATGCTATGGAGAGAATATGTTCCTCTAATATAATATTTTTCGCAATTAGAAATAAAATAGTAAAAATATATTTTAGACAACTCTATGTAAGAATGCATATAGTATAATTTATTAAACATTATTGATTATAAATATATATATATATATATATGGGTGTGGATGCACTTGTTAAGGTCAAAGGTTTCGCTTCCTAGAATTTATTTTGTTTATATCTGTAATCTGGTCTGTACATATTAATATTGATTTGTGGTTCGTATCTTGTGTGAGGCGTCGTCGAAAATTATTATTAAAACGTTAAAGTATATGCTAATAAATCGTGGTCGCTTAAGATACCTGAAAACGCCGTTTCGGTGTCACGTCGCCGTACAATTAATGATTCCGGTCACATCAATTAGAGACGTGCTAATAATGGAGATTTAGTTCTATGCATGCCACTCTCTTATTCCATAAATATTTTATCTAAATATTGAATATTATTTTGGGTACTTTTTTTTTTTTTTTTTGAGGTAAAACTAATTGAGCTGCTTACAATATTCTCTTTAATGATTATATATATATAGTAATATTATTATATAATTAATTTTGAATTTTTTTAGTCCTAGTAGTGCTCTGCATCACCATATACAGGAGGATCATGCATGTTTAAACTGTATTAAAGTACTTTTTTTTTTTTTTTAATATATAATGGATTAAACTGGGCTCATTGACTACCGAGTCTGACTTTTGCAAAAATTAACATTTTTGCCAGCACGTTATAAGAGTCTTTGATCAATGAAACATAAATTGTTTGTGCTCTAAATTAGCTGTGTGTTTACTCTACGGTTCAAACAGTTAGACAAAAAGCCGTTCAAAACATGTAGCCAAAAACAAAAAACCATTAAAAACAGAATTAAGTTCACAACTAAGTTTTTACTTTTGAGAATAAAAAAATAATAAATGAAATAATGAAGCACAATTTCGATTTTCCTCAAAAAATCAAATAATTTATAATGTACAATCAAAATCAAAGTTGTTAATAGTCTCTCACCAAAAGATATCAAATTCCAATACGGCTATCGATTTTAGAGGCCGAATCCTTGTAATGTAAAATACAATTACTTAGTCAAAAATAATAAAATTATTCAAACCAAAAATTCAAGAACAAGAATCGCAACTACCCCCAAATCTTGATCAGAGGAGAAGATTGAAAAGCCATCAGAAATCACGAATTAGGATAAGTCGACTCATGATGTTGCACTCCAGAGGATGAGAGGATGATGTAGACCACTCATTTCAAACAACGTGGGACCCTTGTGTTGTGGGACCCTTGTGTTGGTCCCTAAGTCACATTAGCCCATATTTAACCCTGCGACAACTTCATTTTAAACATGTTACTGTTCAGCCCACAAAACACCCACAATATCCCCAATTTAGTCATAAAAAAAGTTTAGCCCCAATAATTTTATTTTTTTATTCTTTAATTTTATATATTTATTTAAAATACGACATTTGTAAATAACAAAAATTACTTTATAAAAACCCAAAAGTTACTTAATTAAACTTCCTAAGTTACATTAATAAAATAACAAAATTATATTAATTAAATATAAAAAATAATATAATTTAAATTTCTAAAATTACATAAAAAAAAGAAAAAAAAGTAATAAGGCATATTGGAACAAAAAGGAAACATCAAAAAAGAAGGGAAAAAATGGATGAAAAAATGGTGAAAAATAACAATAAAGAAAGCAAAACAAGATTTAAAAAAGAAAAAAAAAAAAAAAGACTTGAATTGTTGGGAGTGGGATTCAAACACACCTCCCTTGTATGTGGAATGAAAGATTTTACCACTAGGCTATTCACCTCTATTGTATATAAAGTGAATACATAGTTATTTATCAACATTTTATATACAAAAAGTAAAAAAAAAAAAAAAAAAAACTCTGGTAGTGGTGGATGCTCTGCAGTGCAGTTGCTCCGTGGCCACCGCAGCAGGGCATTCAGCCGCTGACTGCCCAGCGGCAGCCAGCCGCACTCCTTCATCGTCACCATTGAGTGGCCACCGAAATTTGGATGAGTTTTCTGGCGGCGAGAAGGATGCTCTTATAATTGTGATTATGAATGATTACTATTGTACCATTTACTTAGGGATTTAAACTATATATTGTTTTGACTCCAAGTGACAAAAAGAAGTTGATATAACTCTCTTCAAAAACAATTTGTGTCTATCGGCATTGCTGCAAATTATAGATCATTAAGTAGATGGTTCTGACGCTATGTAAGTATTAGCTTGAAGGATTTAAGAAATTACATTTTATGTGGTGGTCATCATTTAATTACTTAGTCACGGTAGTTGATTACTTTACTTCAAAGAAGGTCAATTGTGCTGCGATTTCTCAAACATACTGAGAGTAAAATAGATACATATATTAATATTTTAGCAATGGGTTTTTCTATTCAATTAACTTTACTTTAACCAACCCAATACGGCCGACTCAATTAGATTAATTCCATCAACCTTTGAGAAAAATGCTACTATTACATATGCAATACATTTAATAGCACTTAATTTGTCTATTCCATTGAGAGGCTGCTGCTCTAAGACTCTGTATTTGTTCAACCATTTCTCGATTAAATTTTGGTCTTACCATAAATTTTTAAAGAAAACAGCTTCATGAAATGGGAAAGGTTTGAAAATGTGATGTGGGATGACACATGCTGAAATACTCCAATTTTCAAGTATTTTCGAGAGTTTACTTTGAAGCACATCAAATTATTGAAGCACTAAATCCCTAATTAAGTTCAATGTGAGAAAATTCGATAAACCTATATATAATACGTGTAGTTTCACCCTAATCAAATAAAAATGTTACATGTAATATATATATATATAGAAGACTTATCATATGCTGATTTGGCATGTGTTATATGCTGATAAAATTTATAATTTTTTTACTGATAGTGTATTTGCACAATGTAGATGTATACTAATATACATCAAGTATAACAAAACTTATCATATGCTGATTTGACGTGTGATAATGCTGATAATTTTGTACTCTTGTGCTGATAGTGCATTTACACCATGCGCGCAGATGCGTATTAATGTACACTAAGTATAACAAAACTTATCATATGTTGATTTAGGGTGTGCTAATAGATCTCGCCCCTTACCATAACAGAACGTTGATTAATTGATATAAATACCATTATCAGTTATAATTTGTCAAAATGAGATGTCATGTGAAATATATTTAATCTTAATTCTACATTGAAATATATTTCGTATTTGAATACACATAATATATATATATATATATATATATATATATATATATCTATATATTGTTGCTTTATAAAGAGACCACCTCT
>JAYDZE010293387.1:0-18845 GCA_034509125.1 Monilaria moniliformis | reverse complement strand
ATCCTTTCTCACTGGAAGGATGCAGAGGTATGTTTGGGGAAAGCCAGAACGCTGAAAGAGTATTCTCCAGAAACACTGCACACAGAAGGTAAGAACTCACAAACTCTTTGCCTTTTGAAGGTTTAAAAGAAATATAAAATGAAAGGTGTCTAATAGTATTTTAAGTTTACAAATTACTTTGTTTCATGGTGGTTTCTCAAGAAAACGTAGCTCACTCATATAGTTATATAAAAAAAATTCTACCACTATAACTACATTTTCTGTATAGAGAGACAGACTTTATAACTTAAATTAGAGGTGAATTTTTTAGTCTTCTTTGAGTTTAATATGTGGCAGCAGAACCCCAGGATCCATGACTTTCCAGATTTTATGAAAAATGCACTGTAATCAGAACCTGTTTGAGTGCATTTCTTCTTTTAATTTCCATTGAGTTCAATGGCTAGCTAGTTGTTAAAAGTAGTTGTGGCTCCATGTATTGTGTAAAACTACCTAAGTATGATATAGAATGAGGCAAAACGTCATCAGGTTGCGTAACCAATAAAAATCTATCAATTAGATAATATGAGAAGGTAAATTATGACATCCCATTTGAATGAACTGAATGCAATCCAACAAAATGGTCTATTCTAAGAGCTGTTTATTAGAAAAGGCACCTCATATGTGAGAGAGATCTAAACCCAAGTTCAGACTGACCAGACAAGAGATAGATCTTCCAAAGATCAAGGCCTATATACACCTTGGTTTCATCCTTTTGGTTTATAGTGCAAATCAAAGTTGTGTGAGAAATGGCGAGCATCACTTATGGGATTATAAAGCAATATATTTCTATAAGAGACATGAAATCAGTAAAACCCAGTGGAGATATTAAGTTTTGTAGGCTCAATGGCTCATTCAAGTTTCTGGAGTTTCCTGCTAGTGTATGGACATTCACAAATGCCATTTGGTAGTTACCTTTAGAATGGCAGGATAATAGTATTACCTTTATGAGTCATGGCAATTATTATTTTATTCGATGAAGAACAATTTTATTTCCTATAAAGAAAAATAAAAGCCATACTGTATGAAAATTAAAAGGTTAAGCAATATCTACATACTTAGTACTCAAATAAAAACCATATATGATGTGTGAAGCTCCTTCTGTTAAAAATTCCCCATCCAAGACCCTTCTGAGACTTGTCAAATTTTGGTGAAACTTCTTTGCTACATGTCAAATTATGTGAGATATTTGTTTTCACAGTTGAACGTAGGGTGAAAGTTTTTGTACTACAAAAATATAGTAGATTATGGTTGTATAGATATATAGTACTTAATACTATGTACATAATTACTCTAATCACTACAGAAAATCATAGATTTGTTCTAGTGCTACAATTTTGTTAGTAATCATATTTCCTCACTTATTTTTACTCACTAGTTACTGTTGAGTACTCCTTTCGATATTTGTATATATCTATTATTTTAAAAACATGTTTTATTAAGGGAGGGTATAATCTAGTTATAGTATCTTTGAGAATTGTATTAAATTGAGTTGGAAAAACAAAACAGTGTATAGGATAGCCAGTACAGGAATGCTTACAACTTCGTGGTTATAAGACAATGATTTTGTTGTTCATTATCAATTGAAATAATACAACACGTACATCTTTGATCTTGCATGTTGATATAGGTAATTCATGCCTGGTAAGTTTTCTTAGAAGCAAAAGAATTTGGATGGGAATAGGGAGGTTGAATTGATAAACAATGTTATAAATTTCTTTGGGCCCTACTTGTCCTATCAGTTCATTAGTCTCTAGACAATTGTTTTAACTTGAATGTTGTAAATGTTCAAATTTTAGCATCAAATTTAACAATGGAGCATAAATATCATTTCTCGGAAATTACAAGAACTAGAGCCGCAAAGAGAAATCCGAGTACGGCCTAAAATAGCACAATAGGCTAAATTTGTGGCAGACATTTGGCCGCATTTTTTCTTGAACACAGTTGATAATGATAGTGCTTACACAATTATTGTGGAACTCAAAAGATTCCTATGATTACGGAAATAATAGAGTTTGGAGGTGTCAATGAAATAAAGAAACATGCTTAATATCCTACTCATTTTATTCCAGGTGTTATGCACGAAAAACAAGGGCGTATAAATGAAGCTTTGGCTGCTTATATCAATGCCCTTTTGCTGGAACCAAAATATGTACCTTGCAAGATTCTAATCGGCTCAGTTTTGTCTAAAATGGGATCCAAGATGTTGCCAGTCTCTAGAACTCTACTTTCAGATGCATTAAGGATTGAACCGACTAATTACATGGCTTGGTACCAATTAGGCATAGTTCACAAGGTCGATGGGCGTATAGCTGATGCTGTCGACTGTTTCCAGGCAGCATCCATTCTTGAAGAATCGGAACCAATCGAGAGTTTCAGTTCCATCTCATGATTTCTTTCTAACCAAATCCATGCATCATTCTTTGATTCTTTGTTAACAAAGTCTTTTTTTCTTGTTTCTGTGATGATGTTATATAGCTCAGTTCCAGGTGAGGGGAAAAGTTTGATATCAGTAAAACATTGTAACTCTGTTTCTGCAGAACTGCTTCGACCTTCAGAGATACTCTCTACTGGCAAACACTGTAATAGTTGACAGTTGAGGGGTTAAAAAATGGTTGAAGAAAATAATACAAAAGAAATTGATAGATTTTCGGGAATTGTAATTTGTAACGTTATGTAGTAGGTTGTTTTGGGAGCTTTGAAGAGTCGGTTCCCTTCATTTTACAAATCTGACCTATCTGTAGCAAGAAATTGTTTTGTGGTTTATATACACTGTAAGAGGTGGTAAAATTTAAAACTTTTTTTATCTGGTAGAATTCAGATCTCAACTCGTCTAAAACTTCATGATGGCATGCCATGAATGATAACAATTTCCCTTTCTTGTTTCTCTCATTCCCCTTCTAAGTTTAGCTTGTGGATTCAGTTCTTGCAATTTTTTTTACCTTTTTCCTTCTTTTAATAGTAGGTGGAGGAACCACGATGATCTCCAAATGCATAGGAAGAAAATGTTAATGGGGAGGCTGCACCATTTCTTAATATTGCATGCACTCATATAAATATGCCAAAAATGTTACTCCCTGACCTTTTGAATGGATTATAATTAATAGAAGCCAAAGTACTTTACCTTACGAAATTAGTCTTTTTTTTTTATTTTTGGTAATGGCTCTATTATGATTTGATAATTGTGTAGAGTTTGCGTTAAAATTTATATTTGTTTGATTAGAGAAGAAAAAAAATACCCATGTTTCCTTTCCCCTTTTGAAAATCGAATCTGTAGTGACATTGCTTAATTCGATTTTTCATTTAGCTAATAATGCACAATAACTTGTCGGGTCAGAATATGGTGCACAGCTAAGCTGATGTACACTTGCAATATTTAATTAATTTCTTAAAAATAAATTACTGTATTGATCCGTGTATCACGCACAAAGCTTAGCTAGCTACTGCGCACCTCCCTTAGATCTCTTATAAAAGAGCAAACAGGCTAAGCTTCCATTTAATTTGAGAGACTCAAAAATGTCAAACTCATCCGGCAAGCTGAATCATGATCTCCCAAAAGCAAGTTTCTGGGAGGAACCGGACGCCCTGAGCCAGTGGGAAGGCTTCTGGCTGGTCAGCTTAGTAGTCAACCCGGCCATGACCTTCCGGTCAACCTTCGAGGCCCGCGACGACGACGTCGTTCTGGCATCGACGATCAAGACGGGCACCACGTGGCTCATGGCGCTCGCCCTCTCCATCCTGAAAAAAGGTGAAAGCGACGTCGACGATCCCCTAACCAGGGACAACCCTCATTCCCTCGTCCCCACCGTCGAGTTCGCGCCCTTGTCCACCGACACCAAGTTCGACATCTACGACGCCTCGGCGTCCCGCCTCCTCCACACGCACCTCCCGTACTCCGTGCTCCCCGACTCCGTCAAGAACTCCGCCTGCAAGATCGTCTACATCGCGAGGAGCCCCAAGGACACCGTCATCTCCATGTGGCACTTCTTCAATATCATGTTTGGCCGCGATCGAGAGCCGCTGCCGCTCGACAAGGCTGTGGATTGCTTCTGCTCCGGCGTGCATCCCTTCGGCCCGTTCTCCGATCACGTGGCCGGGTACTGGCTGGAGAGCCAGAGGAGGCCGGAGAAGATCTTGTTCGTCAAGTATGAGGAGATCAAATCGAACCCCAAGAGGGAGGTTTCGAGGATTTCGGAGTTTTTGGGGAGGCCGTTGACGGAGGAAGGAGAGCTGGAGGAGCTTTTGTGGAGGTGCAGTTTCGATAGGCTTAAGAATTTGGAGGTGAATACGACTGGCCATGCTGCTTATTTTAGGAAAGGTCAAGTTGAAGATTGGAAGAATTATTTGACGTCTGAAATGGAAGATCGGATTCATCAAACCATTGGCCTCAAGCTTGAGGCGTTAGGCCTCTTTCTCTAATTGTTTATGTTGGGGGTGTTGAGGTAACCCGTTTTTCATTCAATCAATAATTAATAGTTACAATTCAAATCAAATCATCTAGTGTGCATGAAATGAATTAGTAGCTCAAATAAATTAATGCATGCGCGTGCATTTATGTAGGGGCGTCGTTGCACTTGTAATACCGATACGTGTGTATGGGCTCACGTTTATTTGTTTCAACTTTCAAGAATTAATAATATATGTTATAAATGAAATTTCTTTCCCCAACGCAAACTAATCCAGATAATCTATTTTATTCAAGTATGATCTTTTATATTGTATTTATGGATGACTGACATATAACAATTATTTTAGAATGGATTTATGTAAGGAGAATGTATACCCTAGCGTTTGAGAATTCTTAACCCTACAACTTATTACATGTCCTTCGTTTATATATATAATAAATATCACACAAATTGGCAACAGATGATTGCAAACTCTTTATACCATGGAAAGGTTTATTGAGAAATGAAATTCTTTAGTTAGTGAGGGTCGATGCATCAAGTATTGGAGCATTAGGCGAAAATGCATTTATTTGGGCATTTTGTGTAAATATAAACATGGATGAAAAATAACGAATTTATTAAACTCAACTCACAAAATATAAATGGAAGCTACATAAATAGCTTAAATATCACAGAATACTACATTTGTTTAGTTCAATGTGCCTTTCAAACCGCCGGAGAAATCATGAAGAAACCCAAAATATCAAGTTATAATCTATAATTATCTTAATAAATTAATATTTTTTTAGAGTTTTTTCAATTTTATTTTGAGAGTTCAACAAATTAATCATTAGATATCACTAATTACAATGCTCCGCACAAATTTTTCTCATAAGAAATAAAGTGGAGAGCAACTTCACTTCTCACTTTGAACCTCAAGTAACAAATTCTGTAAATTAAATACTACATAAAGAATTATTTTGAAAGAAATAGGATAGTTCTATAAGGTTTTGTTTTACCATCCTCAATTAACACCATGCATCCGTCTTAATTAAATTCAATTAATTTTTATTATGATCTATTAATATTTATTGAAAAATTATTAATATATGAATAAAATTTAATTAGCATTAAATAAATGTATATTCGGATGCATTAGAACGTGCTTCTTTATTGATGGTTTTTTTTTATAATTGTTAATTATGATGTATTTTATGACAATAAATTTTAATTTTTTAATAAATGTAACTAAAATATTAAAATAATTAGTATGACATTATAGAACACAAAAGATTGTGGAATAGATCCGATTTTTAAGAATTGGACGATCTAATACAATTTGTTTGGAGAAAAATGTATGTGATAATAATATTAGGGCTAATTTAGATACTTGTGTAAGTTGAAGGACTCGCAATTATATTTGTTTCAGACTCAGTTGTAAGTACTATTGTCATTCGCGACCCTTGTAGAGTGTCACATATATAAGACATGATATTTGGACAAAAATAAATAAATGAAAAAGTCATGAAATAGTATGACTTGAGGCTGTTGTGTGAGAGTCCTAATTGTAGAGTCAGCTTAAATAATAATCCGATTTATTTAAATCTAATTTGTTTACTTGTTTGAGAGGAAACCGATCCATAACTCAATTCATTTTGTGATTGCGAGCCCTCGTTACAATTTCTGAAGAATTCTTGACTATAACTCTCTCTCGTCTCAACCTTCAGAAAAATCTGTACCGAGAAATCCCCATCTGAGGAAAAAGGGAAGAGTCCAAGTAGAAATGGGCATCATAAAGAGCGGCTTCTCATTCATTATGGGGACAGCATGCGGAGTTTACATAGCCCAGAATTACAACGTTCCTAATGTTCGCAAGCTTTTCAACACTGGCCTTGTGATCGCCAAGCACATCGAGGAGAATTACCGCAAGCCCAAGAAGCGCGACGATGATGAATAGACCATGATTTATATTTTCAATCTGATTTCTGTGGATGCCCACCAACTGTTCGTAGTATTGCCTATTAGTTTTCTACTTACATTTTAGATATCCTTATGCAATTGAAGGGTTCGTTTTTATTTTTTAAGATTAGGGCATGAAAATTTTTGTGGTGTTAATGCAATCGGGTTTATAAAGATTTTGGTGGTTACTGTGTTCGAACTACTGAGGCTCAATCAATTTATTTGTGTGTTGGTTTGGAAATCTATAGTTTGCTGGTGGATGAGTTGATTGAATGAAAACTTGGATGCTCTGTAATGATTACCTGGTTGTTTGTTTCTCTTTGTTGTTTGATGGTGTTGCTTTTTAAATGCTAAGTTGTTTCTGTAAGGATGAATCAATCAGAAATTTTTGTATTGTTTGCCATGGGTTGTTTGTCGTCATGGTTCAGCATTGAGTTTTTGGTGATTCCTTTGACTGCAATCTGTGAAGGACAAATATTCAGAAAAGTTTCTATTGGAGCCAATGTTTGGCCTATACTTTGGCATCGGTTGTTTGTCATCATGGTTCAGCATTGTGCTGTTGGTGATTCTTATCTTATTAGCTCATTAATTACTAGTAAATATGTTTTCTGGAAGGATGTTCCCTTTTGGTGCAGGTTAAAGCTTTAATACGTTGCTGTCAAGTTTCAGATATTTCCCTTTGTATGAAATTTTTAGTTATCTTATATTAAGACATATGATATGATATGAGGTTATGATATGGAGTAAAGGCACTGGCACGCAACGGGGCAGAATTTGGCACAGACATGCGAGGAAAAAGAAAAGCACACGAAATAATAAGCAAAGGGGAATGGAATTACTAAAAGCACACGAAATAATAAGCAAAGGGGCAGAATTTGGCACAGATATCTCCCTCGGATTGTGTTGGCTTAGTCTTAGCATCTATTCACCAATCCACCTAGATATGCATCTGCTATTCATAGTGAACCAGCTTTACTATGATGTTAGTCTGCAAATGGGAATAATTATCTTGCTCTTGTAAATTGGTGGTGTTCTTATTTAGCATTTGATAAAGTGATAGACAAGTTTCTTACTTGCCAGAAATGACATTGATTCCCATACATCCACAAAGCTAAACGGCAAGTTTATGTATTTATATAAATGTGTAAACTATAGATATTGATCTTAATACTGATCAATATGCCAAAAGAAATGCCTATATACATTGCTTCTCTACTATTTGATTATAATTGTCAGTCAATGTTGAGACACAAGTCAGGTGAAGAACTACTTGTTGTACAAGACTCATAACGTAGCAGATCTTTCTCCTTCCCCACTGCACGCCATTCATTAATGCATGCCATTTTCTCCGGATTTGAACTCATGGAAAAGCAGGAGCTAAGAATCTCAAGTATCTTTTCTGTTTTGCCTAGTAGAAGAATAGCATAGCGAACGCTTTCCTCTCTATGTTCAATGGAACTCTGATGGCATTTTATTGATATGGCATGCTGTAAGTTGGTAAGGCAAGCGCCTATTATGTCAGTGATCATGGCGGTAAGATTCTCAAACATTGCCTTACTGCATTCATTTGAGCTGTTTTCAGTTGCGAGCAGAAGGGTTTGGCATATTCTGTACATAGAATTTGCAGCCAAAACCTTGACAGGCCACTTTGAAGGACTGGACTGTAAACAACCAAGAATATCATTCTGTCTAAACTCTGAAAACTTGTTCTTTGCTATGTCGGAAAGCTCTTGAATTGTGTCTCTTGGGCTCTTTTCCTGCAGTGCCAACTGACGGAGATCCACGTCGAGCCACCTGTAGTGGAGGTCGACCCCTCCCCACACAATCTCTGCTGCTTTCCTGACATTTGTCAAGTCTTGTTTAGCGTCAAGGTTGTTTTCTATGAATCTAACATATTTGAGACCTTCATGCACAGACTTCATCAGACCTTGTAGGGATTGGAAGTCGGTATTACTGGTTGCAACTGCAATGCTCGTCAGCGTCACTAGAGGGAGAGCCCAGCTGTAGGGAGGTTCTTCAGAATCCAAGGAAGGAACCTGGTAGCTGTCGAATTTATGTACCCCTTCAAATCCCCTTGAAGGATTGAGCTTCTCCATTAGTTGTGTGAGGTGTCTTGGCTGCTTTCGTCTCCCCATTCTAATCCAGTGTCCAATGGCGTCCCTGTCATTTTCCATCATCACGTCTACCAGTTCATCCTCTCCTTCAAGGTGCAGAACATAACTGCTGAGATCCAGTTTGCAATTGCCTCTTGACTCCGAATCTGTATCAGAGTTGACAGTTGCGTTGTGGCATCTAACCAACCCGACAAGTTTCTTGCAGCAACGATGTATTCTTATTAACTGGCTAACAAAGATTATTGATATTCGCCCGACTATCTTGCTCAAGACTACCATTGCTTTCTGGATGAAAATGCATAAATCTAATGCCTTGTCCTTTGTGGTGTGCACAAGTTTTCTACTGCTTCGGCCGCATATTCTCAAATCCAGCGGAAGCGCTCTCAGTTGGTACAGCTTCTGGACCCAGTAATTCTCTACTGATAATAACCCGTTTTTGCTGCCGTGTTTCATTCTCTCCGGGCATCTAAACTTAATTGCTATGAACCATCTAATACTCTCTCTTAGATGTATATTATATAGAAAATAAGTGATTTCATTCTATTTCATGCGGTGCCCTTAATAATGCTTGAAGCTTAGAAATTACATCCTTTCATATTACAATAGACTCTGAAATTGTTGTAAATAGATGAAAACTTCATAGAAATTCATGTTTACTCACATTCCCAATTCGAGACTCAATAATTGCAAAGCGAATTTTCTATTTCTTTATGCTTTGCTTTTCTCTGTGGGGCAAAACTTCAAACAAATTGTGCGCCTGTTGCGGAGAGCAAAATTCAAACTTGAAGAGCCAATTCTGCAATCTACAGATTCACAAGCCAACACTACCGAATCTTTTCTTTGCTTTTAGAAATGCGACTTATGGTAAGTCGCATTTCCCATTTTGGAAACTTTTTTTGTAGATCCTCCTAGATCCGGAATTTTGCCTAAATATTTATGTCTAGGGCCTATGAAAGAGATTATAACAAGTTCTAGTGTTGTCTTGGATGTGAGAGAGAGAGAGAGCACTTAGATGCACCAGTATCAAAGAGAAAAATATATGCTCATAATAAAAGCTTCAATGAAAATGAACTCTTACACTGTCCAGACAAAAATGAAACATAGGTTTCTCACTCCAAGATGGTTCAAGATTTGTAGGAAAAAATAAATTTTATCCAGTAGTTTTACCTTCTCAATTAGCCTTTGCAGGAATTAATTTTCTGGCAAACGAGGGCAAGCAGAAAGCTGCAGAATGGATCTGTAAACAGCACCAAAAAAATTCAGAAAAACAAACCAAAGTGAAAAAATCAATCTATAACATGCTGTTTCTTTAGTACCTCAGAGTTGTAAAACTTCAACTCTCCCTTATCCCCAACACGATCCTCAATCGGGTTAACCGGATTCTTGAAATCAACGGCAGGCCCCTCAGTCGCGCACAGCATGAATCCGATAACCCCACTGCAAGCAAGAACGGCACAACATAGTTCAGACAGCATTTTACGTAAGGATAATCCAATCATACGATCTTCTGTGATTTACAAGACACCATATGATCTACTTATCAATGAGATAGAGGGACATTCATATGCAATTAGTGAACAATTCAGATAGGAGATAGATAGCATAAATAGAAAATATTGCATACAAGCACAAAACGAAAACATTGTATAGAAGCACAAAACGAGTTGCTTTCAGTATACAAATCCAACATTTAGTGAAAAACGGGAGGGAGGGAGGGAGGGAGAGAGAGAGAGAGAGGGAGAGAGAGAGAGAGAGTGCCTTGGATATGTAGGAACAGTTGTCCAAGCATAGTTGATAGAGCCTTTAAAAACCTGGCTGCAGTTTGCAACAATGCCCTCTATAATGTGCATATGAAGCCAGATGCTCTCGGCTTGTGTGCAGACGACGCCACCCGGGCGAAGAGCCCTAGCAACGGACTCAAAGAAGGGCTTCTCGAACAGCTCCTGAGCTGGGCCTAAATGATGCAAGCAAGAACTCACAGCCAAGAACAGAATCAAGGGCAGTTAAAAGGCAATGATTTGTGTTGTTGGTTGTTACCAATTGGATCCGAGGAATCTACTATGACCGCATCGTAGGTTCCTTCTGGGACGGCCTTCAGAAACGCCACACCTACAAAGATTGTCAAAAAATGTAGCGTGTCAAATGTGAAGCAGAGATGTGAAGCAGTTTATGTATAGAGTTTGATTTTACCATCTCCGATGTGTAGTGTGACGCGGGGATCATCAAATCCGATGGCTACACTTGGGAAGAACTGTTTAGAAACCTGCAGCCAATATTTGTCAATATCTTACATTAGAGCTTTACTTTCTTTTTTTTGGCCAAAAGATCAAAAGTAATATTCCAAATCAGAGTGTACAATATCGAGAAGGGAGGATACAAACATTGCTAAAGAACCATAATGTATTATTACATTAGAGATTTTTTTATTTAAAGTAATTATAGATGCAGTTTTCTATAGAAGGGAGAATACGAGCATTGATAAAGAAACAGAGGAAAAACAAGTGAGAAAAGAATAGAAACAGGGGATTTACTATACTTACATCAACTACCATCTTGTCGATCTCACAGATATCTATCTTCTCGACTGATGAATGGCGCGACACTTCACGCAGGACTCCACCATCTCCTCCTCCTATCACCAAAACCTTGAAACGAAAAAAACTCTGTTAGATCACAAACCAAACGGAATAGGAAACATATCAACACATCAACACAAGGAAGGCAAAAGGGCCAAATCTTATAAATTTATCAATTTTTTACAAGATATGAGATGCAATCCTATGAGAGATTGGTAGTGCAAGCACCTTTTTCGGGTTGGGAATCGAGCAGAGTGGAAGATGAGTGATCATTTCTTGATAGGAACATTCATCCCTCTCCGTGAGTTGAATCACACCATCCAAGACAAGAACCTTTCCATAAGTTGATGACTGCAGTAAAAATCGAGGAATTAATCATGTGACTAGTAATTTTAGAGACAAAAATGCTCTCTCTCTCGTGAAGCAGATTTTACCTGAAAAACAATTACATTCTGGTAATCGGACTTTCCCTGAAACAATATCTTTTCCACCTTCAATGAGTGTGCTTCTCCTGCATGTTTCAACACAAGTTAGCTCATGATTTCATTCACAGTGAAAGAAAATAAAATAAAAATCATATCTCTAAATTGTCAGAAACCAACTAAAGATAGAAATGTGTGAAAAGAACTATATATCTTTACTTTAAACTCTGTTTTTCGATAAACAATCGAAGAAAAATCTCAACTTCAGAATCTCACATGCCCAAAAGAGAAAAAAAATGGAAAAATAATATACAAACACAAATTCCTCTGGTCATTTCAACAAACCTGTAATATACTCGTACAGTTATTGAAAAAGCAACGAAATTACCAGGCCACATTGGGCTAATCTCGGAGAACCACCCCGGAATTACGGAGGGGAAGCCCTCCGGCAGCTCCGCCGCCACTCCGCCGCTGTTGTTAGCCTCCATTTGAATTGGAACGGCGCCGCTTGTCGAACTGACGAACTTAGACCCTCTTCACACAGCAAGTGTTTGGCTACAAAATGTGCAAATCTTTAACGCAGTGAGCGTGTGAATGCGTGAGAATTGATTGGAGAATCTGCGTAGCAGAGAGAGACGCACGTTGTGTCTGGGTTACCTTTTTGGAATGACTTGCCTACGATCACTTTTTTTTCTATATTTAATTATGGGAATTGGATTTGGATTTTCTGGTTGGAAATGGTGCTAATCATTTATAATTTAGAATGAAATTATTTCCTTTAATAGTAAATTCTATTATATATAATGGTAGGGCAGAGACAGGTCAGCCCATTGGAAAATTGTTAATATACTAAAATTAGGTTCAAACTTGATCGACTAGTTATAGACTTTTATATAACCCAGAGATTATTACATTTTTATAAATCTCAAATCACAAAGTTTAAGTAACAATAACGAAAGTCACATTTTTGTCTATTGGGCCATGCTATATGTGAAGAAATATATATTAATGGGTCCAAATTTCCCAACAAATATCGGCCCAAATTATAGTCCATAATCAAATTAGATTCTTAGAAATAATAAATTCATTATTGAAATTAATGGAGTTGCTCCATAAACAATACATTTCAAACATACATTATCTTGAGCAATAAAATTCAAAGACCCCTCTTTACAAATGTAGAGCAAAGGATACAATAAAAGAATACACGTTTCCGCAATTCTCGAAACTCGTGCTCATAATCTTTCAGTCATACTCACGTACTAATTGGCTTGCATTCCGGAGGCAAGACCTTATACCTAATCTTATCTTGGCAATATGAGTAAAACATATGCTTCCTCCTCGCCCACGTCATCGCGCCCGATTGCTGCCTCGACAACTGCGAAAACGACTCCCCGTCGACCGGATCCAAGCTCCAAGTGCTGCTTCTCGAACACGGTGACGGATTATCGGTCGCATTTCTTCGGTTGGAAACGCACCCCTCCATCTCGATCCCCCGCATCGTTGTGACAAACGGCGCGTACTTGTAGTCGACCGCATACTTCCCGCCGTGCGTCGCCCACTCCGAGCCGTCCCAAATTGTCGTGTAGACCGACATCGGCTTGGATGGGTAGACTGACCCGATCGCGGTGGTGTGGGCCACTTGCCTCACGGGCACGTTGTCCACTAAAAATCTGTCATTTTTTTTAATTTTATATTAGTGGCTGCGAATTTCTCTCATCATTTTTTAAATAAAAGAAATAAAATTCAGCATGATCGATTACAGTATGTGGTGGTTGTTCCATAGAATGCTGTAGTCGTGGAAATCTTGTGTGGGATCGAACCATAAGTAGAATTTCTCTTCTCTTCCATTTCTTACACTTCCATTGCCGTAGATGTTTGTTTGTAGAACCCAATCCCTTCGTTTTTCGTGTCCGAGTAGCTCCACGTCGATCTCGTCGTGGTTGTGTGGGAAAACCTCGGCATTTGATAACTGGAAAACGTAGAGATTCCACATTAGAATCTTTTAGAATATTCTTGGTGCGGACAGTTTTTTTCTAGAGTAAATATCACTTTCTAGCTAAAAGTATGTGCTTTTTTCTTTCTTCAAAAAATTCCGAAAATTACAAATTAGTACTTAGTGAATCAACTTCATTCACATTTTTTTATGTAGAAAAGTTGTCGCGGCAATCTAAAATCTGTGAAAAGACAATGAATTTTATTCAGAGTATTATAATTTTCATACAGATTTCTAATTGCCAGCACGACTTTTCTGTATCGAGAATTGAAAACAAGTATTAATATGTGATTATCGATAGTATGATTTTATGTAAAATTACACATACTTTGAATTAGAAAGTGATACTATTATCAAGAACCACAACTTAGATTTGTGACAATACTTACATAAAATGCCACTACAACTCCAGATGTAAAACCGGCAGGCAATTTCATTGCAGCATTGAAAAATCCATAGTAGTATTTATTTCTCGACACCAATCCTGATCCTACAAATAATAATAATAACAATAATAAAAAAAAGATAAAAAAAAATTATATATTAAAAAAAAATAGAAACAAATTTTTATGTTATTACCTGAGGATTTGTCCAAACTTAGAGCAGCGGTGGTCCCATTATTCGTGACATGAATATTGGAGGCTCCGAAGCCAAAATCGTAGCTTTTGCTGACCGTCGATCGACTAAATCTGTCCGTTAGGCGTTCGACACTTGGCGGTTTGTAGACGGGGCCACGTGAGCACACGTCAGCAATCATACAGAAAAGGATCAGAGCTGAGAAGAATAGCTTATCATGGAAAGTTGCCATGCTTGTGAAAAAAGAGATGGAATGAAATGTTTTGGGAATTTTGATGTATATTTATGTGTTGGAGATTGAATTATTATGATTGGTTGTTTGAAGCTGGCTGTATCTTCCAAGAATCCCATTTGATTGTTGATGTAAGATTTTCAGACACTAGTTAGATAAACATGTGCAGTTGAGTATGAAATGTTTCCAACCTTTTCCATCTCTTGATGGGACTAGTTTTTTGCTAGATTTTCTTCATCTATCTCACGGTATTTTTCTTGATTATATAATGCACTTAGTTTTAAATATGTGTATTAATTCCTTGTTTCTACTTGCCAGTAATTGTAATCGAGCCATATTTATCATGTATTTATATAAGTAGAGACGGACGCAGAAAAAGAAGCTCAATTTTTTTTTTAGCATTCACTTTATATTGTGACGTCCACCTTATGCCTTCGGATGTTTCGGTAGCTATGAGGGTTTTCGCTGAGTCGACGACCTATATAGAAGAGAAAAGTTGGGTGTGAAATTGACTCTACACGCATCTGTAGGTACAATTTTTTAGTGATTGATATTTATTAGTGTATCTCTACTTAAAGAGTATTGACAAAACACGATACATCACATTTTTAGCCACGAGGACATTACTTGTCTTTCATATCGATTGCCATTCCACAATTTTATGGTACTGAATAGCGATAATTGATATAACATCTTAAATAGAGCATTAGACTCTATTTCTTGGTCACTAGATAAATGTTATGTGCGAGACGCACATCAATTTTTTTATTAAATTTAAATAATACATATTATTTAAATAATGATAATAATAATTCATCGTATATCAAAATAAAGAAAACCCTTGCACACTTTTGTAATAGCAATAGCTTATTATTTTAGGCAAGTCAAAAAATGATGAATGAGAAAATTAATTAGTTCCTTCCAATCTCCATTTGTCTGTTTGCAAATTAACAGCTGTAGCTGGGCATGATTATGCGAGCAACGGTTGCCCAACTCGAACAATTTGGTCCTAAAATTGGATGCAATTATTGTTGTTGTTGTTCGTATAATTGGATGCAATAATTTACACAAATTCACGCGGTTTCAGCCAAGCTTTTCATCGAACACCTTATGGGCTATTTCAGGTTAAGGTTGGAGTATGCTTCATAGCCATTGCATTATTGAGGCATTCATTGAATACAATGTAGAATGGTTGAATGTATTCGTTCAGTGTAAGAGGCTTACAAGATCACAAAAATCTCGGAACCATATTTCTCGACAAGGAAAACCTACCTAGCACGCAATAACAGACCCAAATATTTCACGATGGGGCCAAATAACAATTTTAAAAAGCGAATTAGTATAGAGAGAGATTGGTTTATGAATAATTGATGATGATTTTAACATAAAAATACTCTAAAATCTGCATGCAGACTACCTCAAAATATATAATGCTAATTATGGTAACAATTAAAGTTCATGAGGAAATGTGGGGAACATGGGATTTTGAAAGGTGATTCTTGTCTTTCATGCTATGCTTAATTTATCCTCTATTTTGCTTATAAAATATCATTGGAAGTCTACTTTTCAAAATTATTCAATCATGATTTCATCACTCCATCAATTAAATCATCTTATTTTATAATATATTATCTTCCTGTTAAGAGTTACACACTCACACACACTAATTGACTTCAATCATTGACTTTTTAGTTGGATGGAAAACGTCTTACAAACTGAGATACGCTCTGCATTAATAACATATTTAGCCTAATGTAACAAAATATAACTATATATCAGCTTATTTTATTTTTATTCTCTTGAGCAATAGAGGGTGATTTGTGGAGATGAACTCAGATATTCACCTATATAAAAATGAGAAATATAACACTAAATTGTAAGGTTCGAGACCAACATGACGTATATAATATGCTCGGATATTGATGTGATAGTTGTAAAGATGTCTAATGTAGAGTTGTCAAAAATAATATGCCCGGCCCCATTTTTGTTTGTCCATGAAAGTGTTTCAGACCGGCCGCTAGCAAATTGTAGTAAATTCTTTTTCAACCCAGCCCAGCCCGATTCTCTTGATATATTGGGTTAAGATATTGGGCCTCCCATGCAAAATCAACCAATTTGTATCTGGTAAGTCCTTCAACTCACGAGCCCAAGTAAATACCAAATTCGAGCCTTATCCGGCCCAACCCAATAAGCTGATCCGCTCCATTTCTCTCTCTCACTCCATTAGTATATGATGTATACTTCATTGTAATTTAAAATTCAATGATCCAACAATTAAAAACGGAAAGATTGGAAATAAAATCTCAGCCCATAAATCACGGTTGTTTCCATATATAACGAAAAGATTGGAAATCAAATCTATTTCCATAATTTTCGGTTTTTTAATAATCGAAAATACCAATTGATATTAATGATTTGGAATATCATTAGTGATGCACTCAAATAATCATTAAACGTACCAACGAATATCATTAGAATTATATGCAGTAAATAATCATTAATATCATTAGAATTATATGCCAAAATTACATTTGTAACCTTTTCGATTTTTTAAATATATTTTCATGTGACACGTGGCATACAAATTAAGCGTTAAATCTAAAAAATGGATGCTCTAGATTAGTTCTTAGTTATGCAATAAGAAATGGTTCGGATATGATCACACCTCTACATATGTATGTATGTAAGTGTATATATATATATATATTAAATAGCCAACAGTTATAGCAGCCCAATCATACTTTTTTTTTAATTTTTTATTCTTATTTCACACTTCTTTATCTCACACTTTCATTATCTATCTTCTCTTACTTCATTCTTCACACAATTTCTTCCACAATAGATTAAAAAATTTACAACTACGACTCAAACCTTCCATACGAAATACAACTTAATAATTATCTTAGGTCTCTAGGTGTAAATCCAAACACCATCGATTTCAACACCCAAAATCCACCATTCTTTCCAATCCCTAACACTTTGCAATCCAATCCCGTCGTCGGTGGAATCCCAACTCAATCGCAGCATACGTCGGCTCCCGACTTTGGTTCGTCGCCGGCCCGAGGCCTCTCATACCTCCAACTCTCCGACGAATCAGAGATTCCCAGGCGTCAATCCAAGCACACCGCGTATATGGCGGAAGAAACTTGGACTGTCTTTGAGTGCTACATCGACATTAGCGAAGACCCCGTCGTGGCCAACTCCAAAAAATCCGGCACATTTTGGATGAAAATAGCTGATAGATATTGCGTTGTGCGTCCTAAAGGCAGAATTTAACGCATGGCTCGTTCGAGCCCACTTTGAGAGGCTGAGCCCAGAAATCACCAAATTTTGCGCCCTCTACAACCACTTGGAGTCGCAATGTAAAAAAGCTAGAGTGAGACAGATTTGGTGAAGGAGGCGTAGATGATGTATCAACAAGAAAACCTCAAGCCCTCCAAGCACCTCAAGACTTGGGAGAGGGTGCGCTATTTTGAGAAGTGGTCGAGTAGCGGGGCAACGACCCACAACGGATCAAAGAGATCGAAGAGCGTCTCTGATGGACAGTATACAACAAGCGAAGGCGAGGCGAGCGCCGTGACAAGTAGAAGCCTTCCAATGGGCCAAAAGGCGGCCAAGCGCAAGGGGAGAGAGAAGGTGGAGGCTAAACCTCCAAATCCGAAAGAGATTTGGGAAATGACAGATGAAATGCCAAAAACCAACGAGCAGGGACTAATATCAGTGTACTACGATGCCCTCTACAAAGTTGTGTCCGAATTGGACGGCGAAGGAAGGGAGAAGCATCGCCGATTTTTAGCTAGCTCGAAGCAAAATTAGGCATATCTTAGTTGTATTTTTTTCTATTATTTAGTTTTATCATACTTTAAATTATGTATTTTTTAATTTAAATTATGTAATTTAATTTTTTAATGAAATTAGTAAAAAATTATTCTTCGTAAATCATTTTAATTGAATACATAATTTACAAAATAATAATAAGAAGAAAAGAAAACAAAATGTAAGTGCCCTTCGTGAATACTGAGTGCTCAAGAAGATAGTAATTAATGAGATGCAGAAAAAAAAAATTAAACACATAAATAATGAGTATTCAAAGAGATAATACTTGGGGCATACATTTGAACACTGATGCACTAAAATTCGAAATTAAAAAGAAAAAACTGTCAAGTCTTTTTCACCTTTTTTCTCTTTTCGATTCTCTAATTACTGTACCAGTATTATTTAATTTATCCTTTTATGAAACGAGGAAAAAGGTATATATATACTATAGAGGTATGGACGCAAAACTGCGTGTGCGGGGAAGTTCCGCTGTGATGTCACGCGGCGGAGAAAGAGGGTAGATTGATTGTATTTGGTAGTTACGTGGAAGCCTCATTAGATTTGGAACGCCACTTTTTTCTGTTGGAATATTCAGTTAAAAACTTTTTGGTTGTTGGCTGCTTTTTTATTGTACTCCCTCCGTCCCGTTTCGGATGACCCATTTGGGTTTCGGCACGGTATTTTAGAAGCTTTTAATTAGGGAGTTTAAGTGGAGAGAGAATGAGTTGGT
>JAYDZE010293276.1:0-18847 GCA_034509125.1 Monilaria moniliformis | reverse complement strand
TCGGCCTCGCCGTTGTCTTCGCGCACGGTGCTTTTAGGGTTCCGGAAGATCTCTTCCTCGACGAGGCGGAGCCGATCACGAGGGTTCCCAGCCTCCTCTCTTTCCTCGCGGGCGGCGCTCCCGTTCCTCAGCCGCCGATCGCCGCTAGGGCTTGAGAATATCCCCAAATAAAAAACGTTCAATCATGTTTTTTTTGGATTAGATTGATTAGTTAGATGAATTCGTTGATTTTTTTACCAGTATTAATTAGGTGATTTTTACTGGCTGTAAGTTTTCTTGCCAGTTTCCTTGGAATCAATTCTCATACATACCGAATGATCTCGATCATCATTGGTATGTATTTTCAGCTTAGTATTATTATCATTAAAGAAACTCTTTTGTTGCGATTGATTATTTTTTTTGATCCCTGATGAATGTGTGTGAGATTAAATCTCTTGCGACTTGGAATCGATCTAGTTGATGGAATGAACGAGCTCGATATGTTATAAATTATATTTGGAAGATTGATTTGCCTGGATATCAGTTTTTGAAGATGAATATTTATCCAACATATTGGTTTTATGCCATTTTGTTCGTGTTGCTGGTAATTTTATTTATTTATTATTTTAGATTTTGGCAGTTGCAGAATAAGAGAGGAGGTAAAATTCTCCAAGTAAAAAATTACACTAAAGAACAAACGGTTGCCTCCGGCAACGGGGACCAGGAAATATAGCCGTTAAATGCACAAAACTAGCCGTTGGGATTGAACTGCAAAGCCTTCTCTTCCACACTTCACTCCAACTCTCTCACCTCTGATTCTCTCTCCTCTAATAATTGCACAGAGAGAGAAACTCTCCACAGTTTTCATAAATTTTATTCTTTCTAACTGATACAGTTGATGGATGAGGAAAATGGTGTTTGGAGATGGAAGCAATCCCTATTCCTGCTGCTTGCGTTAACACATTCCAGTCTTGTTTCAGGCAAGCAACGGACCACGGCGACAGCAACGGAGGCCGACTACCAAGCCTTGAAGGCCATAAAGCTTGAATTCATCGACTCCAGAGGCCTCCTGAGCAGCTGGAACACCACTCGTGCTACAATGTGTTCTACATGGGCTGGAATCAAGTGTCTTAATGGCAGAGTGATCGCTGTGCAGCTCCCGTGGAAGGGTCTAGAAGGCCGAATCTCCGACAGAATCGGCCACCTCCTCGCCCTCCGGCACCTCAGCCTCCACGACAACGCTCTCACGGGCCCAATCCCACCTGCCCTCGGACGCCTCCCTCAGCTCCGGGGGGTATACCTCTTCAACAACCGCCTCGGGGGCTCGATCCCAACGACTTTTGGTAACTGTCTGAATCTCCAGATTCTTGATCTCAGCACTAATCACCTCACTGGCATTGTTCCTACAAGTGTTGGTAACTGTTCTAGGTTGTATAAACTCAATCTTAATCATAACAAGATTGTGGGAAACATACCTAATGTGTTGGGAAATTTGTTGAAATTGAGGTTTCTTGATTTGTCATATAATGGGATTTCTGGTGATTTTGGTGAGAATCTATCCAAAATGACTTCTCTTGAGATGCTGAATCTCAAGAGCAACAATCTTGATGGGCTAATCCCAGAATTCATTGGGAAACTAGGCAATCTCTCTGTTTTGGATTTGAGCAACAACACCTTCAAAGGGGAAATCCCAATATCTCTTGTCAATATACATAATCTGTCTGTGTTTGATGTTTCGTTCAACAATCTATCCGGGGCCGTCCCATCTGTTCTTGCCACGAGGTTCAACTCGAGCTCCTTCGTTGGAAATGCTGAGCTTTGTGGGTATAGTAGCTCAACCACATGCCCCTCTCAAGAACCTCAAAACAACCTACCTTCTTCCCCTCGAGAAGGGGAAGAAGATAGAAGGCATCATGGTAGAAATTTGAGCACAAGGGACATAATCCTCATTGCAGCTGGCGGTGCCCTTCTCGTAGTTCTGTTGATAACGTGCTGCGTGCTTCTCTGCTGCTTGATCGGGAGGAAGGCAGTGATGGAAGCTCAGAGTGAGAAGAGGAGGGGAGGAGGGGAAGTTGAATCCGGGGGTGAAATAGGTGGAAAGTTGGTTCATTTCGATGGCCCTCTTGTGTTTGCTGCCGATGATCTGCTGTGTGCGTCTGCAGAGATAATGGGGAAGAGCGCGTATGGAACGGCATACAGGGCTACAATGGAGGACAGCAGCCAAGTCGCGGTGAAGAGGCTGAGGGAGAAGATGACAAAGGCGCGAAAAGAGTTTGAAATCGAGGTGTTTCAGCTTGGGAGTATCCGGCATCCGAATATCTTGCCCCTCAGAGCTTACTACATCGGACCTAAGGGGGAGAAGCTCCTCGTCTATGACTACATGCCTCGTGGATCTCTCTCGTCTTTCCTCCATGGTAAGACCTAGCTAGACGATATGGAAATGCAACTGAAGTAGTATGTTTTTGCATCAAAGGAAGTACTGAGTTATTTTTTATTTTATTTTTGTTCCTTGATGTGCAGCTCGGGGACCCGAAACCACCATCCCATGGCCAACGAGGATGGCTATCGCCTTTGGTGTAGCTCGAGGGCTGAGCCACCTCCACAGAGAAGAGAACCTCGTACACGGGAACCTTACATCGAGCAATATCCTCGTGGACGAAAATACCAATCCCATGATTGCTGATGTTGGCCTCTCCCGTCTCATGACACCAGATGCAGTTTCCACCACGTCTGGATCAGTGGGGTACCGGGCACCCGAGCTTGCCAAAATGAAGGATGCGAGTGCCAAGAGCGACGTTTACAGCCTTGGGGTGATCATGTTGGAGCTCCTGACGGGGAAATCTCCGAGCGAGGTGTGTGACGGGCTTGACCTAGAACTCCCCCAGTGGGTCGCGTCGATTGTGAAGGAAGAATGGACTAATGAAGTGTTTGATGTGGAGCTAATGAGAGATGCACCTGACATTGGTGAGGAATTGCTCAATGTGTTGAAATTAGCTCTACATTGTGTTGATCCGTCGCCCGAGGCTAGGCCTCAGGCGACGGAAGTGCTCCAAAAACTCGAAGAATTGAAGCTCGACTCGATAAATAGTGCAACGCCTGCAGGCTTGTGTTGATGAAGCTGCAGCAGTTTCAGCAAAAGAAAAGCATATATTTTGTACTAGTATTATTTCATTTCATTCATTTGTTGTATCTTTGTATTGTTTGATTATCTAAGATGTTAGTCATTTATTTTGGGTGTATATATTGGCCTATACATTACAATTGTGTTGAGTTATAAGATGTTAAAGCTTGTAATAAAAATAAGAGAAAAAGTTTTAGAATTTGTTTTTTTATTATTTGTAAAGTTTTAATATGAACATTTTCTTTTATATATAATAAATTGATACGAAAAATCCTCACCAAATACCATATAACTTTTCAACCGTTAATTTTAATTATTTATTTCAATTGCTTCAATGATATTATTTTTTTTGTGTTAGTTGATATTAAGATTATATATATTACACAAATTTGTCCAACGTCGCCATTATTCCTTAATTTACAAGATCAAATGATGAATTGAATTGAATACCACACGCAACACACAGTAGCAGTGAGCAACCAACAATGGACGATTTTCCGATCGACAAGATCCAAATTTCCGGCGCCTCCCTAGCCTCCCTCCTCCACCGTGCCTCCTCCGCAGTCGGCGACACCCACGGCTATCTCTTCGGCCACGCCGCCGTCTCCACCTCAAACCCCCTTTCCGACCACCCCACCGCCGCCGCCCCCACCTCACTCCTCATCACCACCATCAACTCATTCCTCTCCCTTCCCTCCCACCTCCCCCTCCCGCCGCCGCCGCCGCCCTCCGCCACCTGCCTTATCGGCTGGTTCTCCGCCCGCCGCAAAACCCCCCTCCGCCCTTCTTTGAAGGACTCCACCGCCTCTCTCTCTATCTCCTCCTCCCCCTCCCTCGCAATAACCCCCCAAAATTCGAACCTCTCTTTCCCCCCGTCTCTCTTCCTCCTAATCACCACGCCGTTTCATGATCAGCTGATCCACACGCACGAATACAAGGCGTTTCAATTCAGAGGCGGCTCCTTCGAGCCTAAAAGCTTTTCAATTGTCAACATTGGGCCATCGTTTCGATCTCAATACGATTCGTTCAGCCCTAATCTGCAGCTTCCGATGATGAATTGCGAACTGAGGGGTCCGAATGCGATGGTGGAGGACGAAATCGATGAGAGTTTGGCCGGAAAAAGGGATCAATTAAGGAATCAGAAACAGCTGGATTTGTGCGCGGAAGGGTTTGAAATTGGGCGGATGAGTAAATTGATGAGCTCCGAGGCGGCGTACACGGCGGAGATGGAGGACTTGTATGATAAAATGCTGGCGAAGATTGATACCTTGTCGAAATTGGTGGAGCAGTCGAATGCTAAAGTTCTTGAGCAGGTGACAATGCTGATCAAGTTTCAATTCTTGCATTCAATTTTGATATACATATGGTGTTTCATGTAATTTAGGGGTTTTATGTTGTGCAGGAGAATCATAATATGAGATTGAGGAGCAGAGTTGCTGGTTTGGAATGATTAATTCTGTGATGATCAGTTTTCATAGTTGAGGTAATTATAGTGAGATAAGTTGATGATCTCGTTCTTCTCTCTATGTGAGTTATTGCTTTTGCATAGTAAGCTAGTAGTATTCTAATGGAAAGTATTGCCATTTTGTTATGTGTTGTGAGATATTAGGATTATACATGTAACCATTCAGTATGTAAATTGGTCTGCTCCTGTGAGTCAGAAATCTTGATGTTTTGCGTTCGATCATGAGATTTGAACCTCCATGGGTGCACCTATTTAAGGATCATGCCTTAACTCGGATACTTTTGGAAGCGCGCAAAACAGTGATCATTTAGCCCTTGAGTCCAAGGATATTAAGTTCCCTTTATCCACTAACAAGAGCTTTACTTGAACAAGCATTAGCTTCATGTGAAATAAGACTTATCAAGATTTTAGTTTACCTCTTTTGCTTGGATTGCTTTCCATCTCAGCCTTTTGCTTTCCTTTTCCTTAGTAACTGTTTGTGCTTAGAAATATGCATGTCAAAATCAAACTTCTGGTCCGTGCATCTACATCCGGAAATCTCTGACATCTCTTTGTAGTTAGTTTATCCTCCCCAATGGATGCTGAAATCTAACTGCAATAAATTATCATATGAATGTCTGAAGTTTTGATTCACGCGCCAATCTTGTTCGTGCTGTGTTATTCACTCGTTTTTTTCTATTGTTAATGTGATGGTTGTTTTGTATCTAGCTTGCTCTCGGTTATTTTTAACTCAACTTTCTTTTGTGGGTTTCGAAGATTGCCTGGGAAGCTCAAGGAGGATGAACTTTTTGTTGCAGCGTGACAACATGTCAATTGTTGCTGCTTGCCGTTGGACCACCTTTTAGGTGAATCTCTAACCGTCTCCGATCCTCCTTTAATGTAAATTGGTCAAGGTGTTTCTGTAATGTACTTGAATTCTGGGGTTTAAATCAGAAAATCAAAATATGAGATGAGGAATTTTCCAGATCTCTAGTACTAAACATTGGTTCATCTGATTTCAATAGGTTGCCCTTGTTAGTCTGCACCGATAGAGCATTTCATGGGGTTCCTTATATGGTGTTAATTTAGGCATTTTCATGTAAATTGTGGATGTCAGATGCAACATATTTCATCTAGTGTGGCATCTATATCAGAAACAATATGATGCTATGTCATGAAATCTGTGACCGGCCATTTTATGTTCATATTTTTCCTTCATGCTCATCTATGAATAGATGTAACATAATTGTATTTTCAAAAAATGATAAATAAACTTCAATAGTTTGAATCAAATATCAAGACTAAGACTGTTTACTCATCGCCACCTAATCTTGCACAATCTTGCACAAGAAGTTGAATGATACAAGAAGATAGCTGAAAAGAATTAACACTTTACAGATCGAGCCTTGTACTGAAAGAGATGCAGCTTCACTCATCACTTGTCAAAACTGTGGAGGTCTGGGAACTCATATCCTTAGTCGTTCAGCGATCACCCAAATGGATGGTGCACCTTAATATCATCACATTGTGGTGAGTCGACTAGGGGGAGTCAGAAGTTTTTGTACCTGTATCTATATGTATGATCATATGTCGTCCCTGGCTCAGCAACTGTGCAACTGTTGGAGGCAAGCCACCCTGAAGAGTCGGGTTGGCTACTCATTCTTATGTTCGTTCTGTCTGAAAAGTGGGATCATTTAAATACGCGGAGATTTGGAGAAGATTTCTGGCAGGTCAAGTACCATCCTTCTCGGTATCAGACAACAGCAATCTCCATGGTCCAGTTCTAGTGCTTATCCTGAAAAATTGACAAGGAACTCAAAACCCTTCGAATTCCATAGGTTCGACTAATAGAATAGAAGATAACAGTTTACCTGGTGATTCCAGCTGCTACTCGCAAAGCCATAAACAGAAACAGTCCACCCCATACGCCTGCAATGCCATACAAAGGAGCAGCTACCAGTATGAAGGCTGAGGAGATCAATGCAACAAACACCTGGCAAAAAACATGGGTCCAATTAGTCTCTTAAAACCATGAGTGGCGAGCATCAAGTAATTTGCAGCATTACCATGGAATATGCAGCAAATCCGAAGTCTGAAACCCCATAGTATAGCCCATCAAGAACAAATGCAATAGCATTCAACGGTTGAGATGCAGCAACGAACTGTATCATCAAGAGGGAAGGGGCAGTAAGCAACTAGGCTCATATCCATTCTGGTAAAGATTAATATGAGCTCATGTTTACATCATCAACAAATATAGCACCTCTCAGTATCACACTAATGAATGTACTAGTATTAGTTCACAATAAGGTTAGAAAAGATATAACCAATGTGTTCAATCAGCTATATTGTTAGTTAATTTCCAATAAGAAAGCCATTGCACCTAAAAATCAGCAATCATATGGCAGTATTTTCATAAGACTTGTGTCAGGATAGATCTACAAGTCCTATGCTTCGAGGCCAAGGAATTATCCTTTTTCAGACTAACCGGCTAAATCACTTGTTACTATACTACTAAGCCTTAACATGTGTCTCTTTCTAATTTATGATGTAACCGAGCCGAAACCAATCCTGCAGAAGTGCAAGGAGTACGTCTAATCAGCATGCTAGAAGGCCGTATTCTATTCTCCCCAAGCAAGGTGTAATGTATAAACAATCAACGTAAATTCATTTACAATTATTCCAGTCGTGGCAGATTCTCACCAAGGTTCCAGATCTGGCAATCCCCAAAACTTCCGAGTCAGTGCTAAACAGACTGGAGAGTGCACCAAATCCAAGATACAAAATTACAGCCAAACAGACTCCCATTATTAAACCAATCTGTTTTTAAGTCACAGACATTGAAAATCAGTGAGGTAATCACTGAATGATCAATAGAGATATTGGTTGCAATATATATACACACGCACACATATTACGCAAAACTGGGAACAAGGTTCTGGACCTGTAGGACTTTATAAGTCACTTGGCGTGCCAGATTATAGTTCCCTTGGGTGTAGTCACTAGCAAGGAGAGTCTGCAAGCAATGTCAAGAAAGGAGAAACTAAGGCAAAATAACAAAAAAAACGACAGCTATTATATCATTTCAAAGACTTGTATAATTTTCAGGATTGTTACACTTGAGAGAGAAAAAGTAGAGAAGAAGATCAATTAAATCATGAGAGGTTTCCGTTTCTGTAACTAACCCTACAACTATTAATCCTCACTAGTTACCTGACCAGCTAGCGCTAAAGCATCATTTAGCAAAGATAAAGCCAACCAGACTTCAAAACATATCTGAAAGCCAGCCATTTGTATGGGGCCCTCTCGTGCTGCCATAGATGTGGCTAGAGTTGTGATTGTAAGGACTGCTACTGTTCTGCCAGTCAGAAGTGCACCTGTGCATTGAAATAAAGCGCTCATATCCAAACATGTTCACTCATGTTAATTGAAACAAAATTATATATTTTCATCTGATTTTTTTTAGATACTTGCAAGACATGATTGGAATATATAGACTTTCCATTACTAGATGTGAAGCACCATGTAATATAAGTACAACCATATATCTGCACGCTCTTAAGAGAATTACCAGATTTAAGATACTTAGCCACCCTCTGCCCACTACTACTTGGAGTAACAAGCAACAATTTGTCACTCAGCTTCCACAGAAGTATTAGAGCTGTCAAGTACCTGTTGAAGACATACATTGAATTCATGTGAGCTAAAAAAGTCTATTTTATCATGCATACTATGTTTGATGCAAATACAGTGATAGTTTTACCAAATCTGACATACTCAGAAGTCACAGTAGCAATGGCAGCACCACTAATGCCAAAACCAAAGTAAAATATTAATATTAGATCCAATAGTGCATTGAGTAAATTGCCAGCTCCTGAAAAGGTAGAACATAGTTTTGAATAAATGTTAATGAGAGATAAGAATAATAGTTTTGCACTAAAAAATAGAGACAAATTAAAATTGTAGAAGTCAATGAATCATAGTAAAGCATTCATTCCAGCCTTAGAATGAAATGAAGCAGATGTAGCATGCAACAAACTATATGGATGTAATACTTGCCAACAGCATACAAGGGTGTCTTTGTATCCTTGAACCCACGAAAAGTTCCTTGAGCAGCTAGAGCTACAACAGTTGGTGGAGCACCGAAGGCCCTTAGTGCAAGAAACTGTTCAGCTGGCATGCGCATTGGTGAATCCTGTAGTACGCCAAATATGAGTGAGGTTAACCATACAGTCTGCTCTAGATATTGATACATAAATCTGAAATAAAGCAGAATTTATGCAAGAAGTACTCTGTCCATGGTGCTATGATTTAGGAAATCAAAATAACCAATGAACAAATTAAGGAGACTTAGTTTTGTCTATGTTCTTAGTTAAGTATTCTGCCAGAAATTATCATCACTAACATGAGAGATGTGCCTGATTAAGTTGATCTTACTAACGGAGAGTCCTAGGAAATGCATATTTAACAGACTCTTACTTCTGTTATAACTTCTTGTAAGAAGAATTTAAATCTGCAATGCCTTTAAGTTACATGTAAACACTATCAAAAAATTATTATCTGAATGAAAAATAAAAAGAGACATAGGGACCCAAAATAGATGTCCATAGCAGAGTTTTTGATCAGCTAAAAAAGACATACAACGGGTATACCCATGGTATCCATTAAAAAGCTTGAGCCCGTGAAGAGCACAACAGCTTCTACGATGCCAAGGGCAGCAGCAAGCATTATAGCATTTGATACTGAAGGAAGAAATATCTTGTTTTGTTGTTCTGCAGGCAATAAAATGAAAAGAACCGAAAAGGAGGGGAAAAAAGATCTGTTAAAAGATTAAAATGCATCATAACTATGACACATCCATTTTAGGCGCAAGATAAATGCACTGATAAATATGGTATACCTTTGGCAATTTGACTGCAGTCACCAGCAGCCTTTAATGCAGACGCCTGCTCTTCAGCAACGAAGGACGTTGTGACATTGAGCAACGGGACATTAAATAGTTTAGAAACAAGGTTGAAAACAGCACCCGATACACCAACTGCAGCCAGTTCAGGGGATCCTGAATAACATGACAGATAAAGTTAGTCTTAAGCAAGGTATCTAATAACAACCTAAGCAAAAATACTCAAATCTATCCGACACAGATAGTTTTACAACAAGGGAGAGGTGCAACTCGCCATTTTTCATCTCTCAATCTAATAGTCGAATAGCGTCAATAACAAGAAGTCACCAAACAAAATGCATCCTATATATCATCATATGCAGTCCAAAGCAAATAAAATAAAAGGCCTTAAAACTAAACTCAGGCTATAAGAAGTCAAGATAAGCAACGAAAAACAAAATGTCGAATCAAACAACAAAAGTACCTATATGACCAACGAAACCAGTATCAACAAGTGAAGTGATCGGATCAGCTGCAAGAGCCAGAGCTGCAGGAAACGCAATAGAAAGAATCTCCATACCAAGTCCATCTAACTAATTCCCGCCCTACAAAATCACAGTGCACAAATAAATAAACAAAATGCAGAAACTTCGAAGAAGTGATTGAACGCTATCAAAAATGAAATAATTTTACATAGTTGCGCATCAATGTATGTCAACAGCAAAAACATCTAATCTCTCGCAAAGAGAACAAATTCCTAAGAGATTTCTTCGCTAAATTCCAATTCCAATGACATGACTAAAATCAGCATAAAAAAAGATAACTACCGAAGACGATGCATAACGGAGGATAAAGAATTCCGATCAGGATACGGTTCCGGATACGAATCATCGATCCGATTTCCTTCCACAGGCGGCTTCGGCTTTTCCGGTATGGTGCTAGGATTTTCGTTTGCCGATAATTTTGCGACCGTTCGAAATCGAATCGAACTATAGCTAGTGGCGCATTTCGTCGAATACCTATAGGGAGAGACTCCCTGAATCGGCGGGTAGTTGTTGGAGTATGAGCTAGAGCAGTAATTTGCATGAATGGAGAAGAGGTGGTGGACATGGTGCTGCGCAGCAACACCAAACGCCATCGCATAACCAGCGACGAAGGATTTTGAAGTTTTGTAAGACTGAATCTCGGATTCAGATAGTGGAATATCTCTGGAGAGTGCAACAACTCAGGTGTTGAGTTCTGTGTGATTGTGTGATTATATGCTGAATTTGAATGGCTGTGACAAGAGCTCAGTTGTAAGAAATATCTTCCACTTCTGCTGGAACTATTTGGAGCTTACTAAGCCACAAAAATAACTCTTAATTAATTTCCAAAATTAAAATTCCGATTACTTGGTTCATTATTTTTTTTATATAGGGTCTAATTGTACATATTATATTGATTTTTTATATTGATCACTTATTAATTTTATTATTTCTATGCTATATTTTTTTCTTCAACCAAATGTGCATTTTGTTATAAAATTTCATGTCCTTTTCCTCTTTAGTGATGGAAAGTTTGAAAATTTAAAAAAAAAAAGTGTGGTCAAATACGAATCATATCATGATGTAGAAGAACTAAGACCGAATATCAACTGTAAGATATGAAAATTCAATGGCTATGAGAACCGTCACGTGACATCTCATTTTGACATATTATAACTGATAAGGGCGAATAAGTCATTTAATTCACCATCTGTTAAGGTAAGAGGCGAGATTTATGGGTAAGGGTAACTGTCAGCGTATGCAACAAATTTATATTATAGTCATCATTATAATGTTGCATATTATAAATCATTATAATAGTCAACAATGTTTATCCTATATCAAACATCATTCATCATAAGTGAAGTTGTGTTTTATTATGGTAAGTGGTGAGATTTATGGGTGAGATAAACTATTAGCATATCCAACAAATCATGCATTATAGTCATCGTAGTGTTGCATATAAAACATTATAACGGTCAACAATATTCATCATATATCAAACAATCACTCATTTATAAGCAAAGTTAAGTTTTGTCACTTATGAGAGTGATTGTTTGATATATAATAAACATTTTTTTACTGTTATAATGATTTATATGCAACATTATAAAGATGACTACAATGCATGATTTGTTAGATATGCTAACAATTATACTGATCACGTTGGACATGTAAATCTCACCCATAAATCTCGCTACTTACCATAACAGAACATAATCTCGCTCATGATGGATATTTAATATATGATGAACATTGTTGACTGTTATAATGATTTATATGCAACACTCGCCCATAAATCTTGTTCCTTGCCATAACAGAATGTAACGCTTATAATGAATGATTGTTTGATACATGATGAACATTATAATTATTTATATATAGCACTATATTGATAATCATGTTGTACACGTAAATCTCATCTCTTACCATAACACAATATGCTCCCTAGATCTCAATAATCATTATTGATAGATATACCTCTATAATGATATTAAAATAAAACTATAATGATATGCGATTTTATTAAATCTCGATCATCCATATTTCAATCCATTGAATGAGATTTAATTTTAATTCTATATTAAAAATATAATTTTATCATATATCTTTTTTTTATTAAAAGAATATCTTGATACAATAACTTCTGTGAACCAAATGGCCCTCAGCATTTAAATGGGGCCCCAAACATTTTGTTTCTGCGATTTACCTTATTACTGAATTAAAATTTGAAATTTATGACTGATTTGTTTTATTTTCATGATTTATAGGTATTGATAAATTAATTAGCTTCATGTATTCAACGTAGCCAGGTAAAAATATTTACTTTACCTCCCATTTCGTTGCAGATGACTTATATAATACGATCTGAGCTATCAAAATATCGGTCGCATCGATTTTAGTTCACCGGATCAAAGGAGAATGTAGGACGGTCAGGTCAAAAATCCATCGGATTCAAATAGCATAAGGACCAAAAATCGATCTTTTCCTTACCAGCCTCCAAATGTGGCTTTTTTCCAGAAATAGGCAAAAATAAGAACAAAAAGAATTCTAAATGAATTTCTAAAAAAATTCTATCTAGGTAAGACGCATTTGCGTCGTGCGTCTTCACAGTTGGCATCATACATCTACGGATAAAACGATGCCGTTTCACGTACACGAAGGGAGATGCATGAGGGTGATGCGTCTTTAAGGGAGACACATCACCCTTATGCGTCTTTCACCTTATATACAAAATCTAGGCAGACGGTTTCACACACGCACAACACACAATTCCAATTTGAAATTTTTGTTGTTTCCTCCGATTTTGCATATTCCGGCCAGTTTTGTGTAAGGTATGATTTCTAATCTATTTTAATGTGTTTTAGAAGTTATTTACATTGTCATAATTGTAATTAGTTAGACTTCTTTCTGAATATTTTAGGCTTTGAATTTTATATTTGTCATATGATTAATCTGTAATTTTTGTATATGTTTATATATTATAAATATAGAATTATTAAGAATAAAAATACGTAGATTAATTTTCATCGTTTGCTTTTAGCCCGTCGGGCTAGTCCGAAACCCCAACGTCTAAGATTGTAGTTGGAAATTTCTAACTCGATAAAATGTCAGCTCAATTAGCCTACATCCGATTAGCCCATAACCTACGTAGGGCCGGCCTGAAATTCGATAAGATGGCTCGACTGACATCCTTACGCGTAGGATTAGTATTGCCTTATGAGTCTTGGCCTCTTTTTATGAAAAAATTAATTTGAGATAATCTCAAATAATTTAATTTCGAATAATATTAAACAATTTAGTCTCAAGTAATCAAATACGGCCATCACTTTTGATCTAATCATACATGTACGATATAATGTAATTATCCAATTATAAGTAACATTTATTTTTTCTCACTATTCATTATCCATGTTTCACAAATACATAGGTGTGAGAAAAGTGGAAAAGAAAGCAACAAAAATCAGAAAGTGGATGGAACCTAGCACGAATTGGCATGTATACTAACATAAACACAGTTTTACTTAAATTAGGAAGGCTAGCTGCACTCACTAGCAAGATAAGACTAGTCAATTGTATGCATTGGGTATCACTCCATTTTCGGATTCTCACAAAGCAGATTCCGTGTACCTACCCACCTAACTAAATGTTCTGAAAAAATGACAAATAAATTGAATTATTATGTATTGATTTGATGATAATTGTAAAATAACCATTACCTTATACAGCGCGAGTTACAAATTACTAGATATGTCAATCAGGTCAACTCCTCGAGTTCGGGCCGACTCTATTAGGTTGTCGGGTTATTAAGCTATGGGAGTTCGGGCCGACCCTATTAGGTTGTCGGGTTATTAAGCTATGGGAGTTCGGGCCGACCCTATTAGGTTGTCGGGTTATTAAGCTATGGGTCATTCGGGTTGTAATTTTTTCGAGTTAGAAATTTTCAACCATAATCCTAAATTATCGGATTTTGGGCTAACACATCAGGCTAATCGGCCAAAAAATTATGAATTTTTTAAAGTAATATATTAATTTTTGATAATTGTATATTTGTAACAAAAAAATACATCAATAAATGAATCTTATTTCAACTCAAAATTAATATATAGCTTTTAGAGAAATAAGAAAATAAAATTTTCTTAATAGATTATTATTTTTTAATTTTTAAAATCTAAACGTTTTAATTAAATATAGTAAAATATAGAAAGTAAATGATGACATAATTTTCGAATATTGAACCAAAATGCATTTTTTCACATACATTTGAAAAAAATCTTATTATACTAACTTTCAAAAGTTGAAAAAATAATAAATTAATAAAGTTTGAAAACTAAATAACGAGCACTCGCTAATTTTCGGATCGACCCTACGAGTTCGGGCTATCTTCGGGCTAATCCTATCGGGTTCCGGGCTATTCAGTTTAGGGTCATTCAGGTCGAGATTTTTTTTCGAGTTGAGATTTTTCAACCCTAACTATGTCAGGTTATCGAATTAATCGGATCAACCCACGGATTTAAAACTAAATTGACATCCCTATAAATTACCAAATGAGTTCATAATTTCTGAAAGCTACCTCCCTCATCATTTCATTAAATCGCCAAAGAGAACCCAACTTTTTGTAAACTTACTTCCCAATCCCTCCATGTATTTAATGTGCAAACAAATTACAAACATATAATAAAGTGTAATTCTCAGAATTACTAACTATATGATCCATCTCATTTTCATATGTCTGGTCATATTTACAGACATGAATATTGCAGTTTCCATAAATTTGTCCAAAAGGCAAGAGCGTGCTTCTATAACTAGATACATATAATTTTTAGGCATTATTAAATATAGTGCAAATTAATAACCACCATTATTTAACTATCATAGTCCTTCAACAAGTATCTTAATTTGTCTGCTGTAGTGCGATAGGCGTTTGTGCAAGAAAACAATATAGGCTTCCTCACATCTTCGTTATTATATAATATTAATATTATTAATAATATTTCAAAAGCTCAACATTCAACCTGCATTGTATGAAATGAAATAATTACAAACCAAACTCAAAAAATGTAAATTACTACGTATTTACAAAACTTCAAAATTTCCAAATCCATAATTTCTAAATAAAAAAATAAAAATATGTCACACTGGAGCAGATGATCGATCATTAGAAAAATGTACAACTCATTACTCATCCCAAGGTACCCACCCACCTGCAAGCAGCAGCTCCTATATACAAATGAAATTATTAAACAGTCCACAAAAAATAATAAACACAATATCACTATCAATATATAAATAAATAATTGAACTGAGTCAGAATTCAATAAATAAACTGCACGACCAATTAAGACCAAACGTACCACGTTGTTAGGGCACGAATACCCCACTTAATTTGTGTGGCCACAATTAATCGATAGTAATTTTGAGCAGATAACTCAAACCTCCAATTTATTATTAAATATAGATAAAAATATTTTACTAATTAAATAACATTTCGTCGTCGACTAGTAATTATTTAATAAAAGGTACAGTATGAAAAGAAATCCGTGAAACTCAGGATGGATAGCGCCAATCAAGAAGCACCACCACTTACGCCACTGCGAGAATCGAGATCAGTGATGGCGCTATCCCTCCTGAGCTTTACGGGCTCTCCATACTTGCTGGCGCCGTTGCATGCATGAAATTGGAGAATTTACACACACGAATATGAGGATGTATGTGTGGTGAAGGATAGGAGGAAAGGGGAGTGATGTGTGGTGAGGGAGAAAATAATGAGAATGGTGGGTGTATTTATAGCAGCAAAGTAACGTGGGGAATGGCAGACCAACGTCATATATAGAGAGAGAGAGTTAGAGAGAGAGAGAGAGAGATCTATGAGAAATCTTTGACTAAATTTGTAGCATGTGCAGAAGGTAGTCTTTTCAAGATTTATTTAATTTAAATAAAACGGCGTATAAGTATATAGTTTAACACAATAAAAAGTCCCCTGCCGACTACGTTACTATTCTTCCTCTCTTGAAAATTGAAATTCAAGAATGTGAAGTTCTCCTGCTGAAAAATGGCTACTTGAAAATGATAATTGTCATTTAAATTATAATTTTTTATTGATTTTTTGTAAATTTCATAATTTTTGAAATTAAAACATAAAATCATAACTTTTGATATTTTCTCAATTATCTCACAAATCATAATTCCGGTGAAATTGGTGGTGACGTGTCTGCCGGATTTACTCTCAATTGTCCCACGGATAGAAATTTCGGTAAAATTAGTGGTGATTTGAGATTTGCTTGGTCTCAAGCTACTTTGTGTTTGAGATATTCCGACTGATACGTCATTACCAATTTCACCAGACTTTTGATATGTGGAATAATTGAGAAAATGTCATAAGTTATGATTTTATATTCTAGTTTTAAAAATTATGAGATTAACCAGAAGTCGATGAAAAATTATGATTTAAATGACAATTATCTATAATCTTAATATATTTATTCACCGCATGGATCTATTTTGAGTATTCTTCTTTTTTTCTTTTGTACTATTTTTTGTTATTAGTAATACGGCATTGTGAAAATCGTATTGGACGGATAAGATGTTAGTTGAGTAAATCTTACAACAGTATCATCTGAATTTAGACTTCTAAGATCAAATAAAAAAAATCTCTGCTTCATCATTACTTTTCCCCATTTCGACTAATCTTTGGGTTAATGATGAGCTTAAGGCTGGAATTTTGGTTGATCAATTTCACATCTTAGGTCTAATCTATATTTCACATTCTTGACTTTATTGAAAATACATCACTCATATGGCAATAAGTAATAATAACCTATCTGATATATAAGTGAACAAATCGCCAATCTACCTAGAAATAGTTTAATTTCATTGGAGATTTCAAGATATTTTTTTGAAGCTTTGGTGTGAAAGTATAAGATTGTTGAGGGTAGGGGGGCAGGCAGCAAATATTGGAGGTATATATAGTCTTTCTATAATTCTCGAGTTCTGAATTTTGAAAAGCCAATTTCCGTTGGAAATTGGACTCGTTTGATGATGATGCTTTTTTATAAAAAGATTCTAACAAAATACTAATAATTTTACAATTTTATAAAATAAAAATACATAAAAAAAATAGATTAGGGTTTAGAGCATCTGCAATGGTCCCAGTATGGCCCGTCCTTTCGGGAGGGACGAAAGCAGGACGCGTTGCAGGGTAGGCGTCCCTTGGCGTAGGAAAAGCTGGCGAGCCAGCTCGCCACGCGCACTCCCATTAGCAGTCAATGGAAAGCGCGCGTTGAGCCCACTCGCTGGCCGTGCTAGTGGGCTTCCTTAGTAGACGAGGCCTCGGAAGCGGCGCGGCAGCAACATGCCTACTTCGTAAGTACTCTTGGACCTCCAATACCACCTCAATTATGGCATCTTCCTCCCGAATGAACTGGAACTAGAAATTGATTCTGTGAGGATCCGTGAATTTTGGAGAGTTATATATGCAGAGGGAAGAAGAAGAAGAAAAAGAAGAAGAAGAAGAAGAAGAAGAAGAAGAAGAAGAGTGAATGTATGAATTAGCGAAGATTGAATGAAGAAGAAGAGAGATGTTAGTATTTATAAAAGGGAAAAAAGAAAAATTCATCCCCAACGGATATATTCCCTTCCCAACAAATTTATTTAAAAAAAGGGAAAATACAAATATAAAATTCAAATTTTGAATTAAAAAAATGAAAATAAAAATGAAAATCGGCTGCCGCATCTTGCCTGCAATGCAACCGCCTTCTTCGCCGAGCTGATCGCTCGACCATTTGCCCCAAATGCGGTCTTCGCCGCAGCCGCCCCGCCCCCTCTCCGTCACCCTACAACACGGCCGGGGACATGACGCCCCCGCCGTAGCCGCAAACGCGGTTGCGTTGCTAATGCCCTTAGAGATGATGTAGAAAATGGTATGTAGTCTATGAATAATTGAAGGAAAGAGATGGAGAGATAAGATTATGGATGCTCTAAACCCTTCCACTACTCCATGTGTCTCCCTCCATCTTAGTTGAGGGATATATAATTGTAATTTGAACTTGTAGTCAATATATTCATGTAAACTCGACTTAACTTTTGTTCCTAATATTTTTTTCTAACGTAATTTTTGTTGCTAAATTAGTGTAGTTGCACTATGTCCATGATACGGGCTAGATATGAGACTACTTTCGACCATTGAAAAACAAAAATCATAACTTTACATAAAATTATTGCAGTCATTCATGAAATTGGAAAGCGTTGAATTCCCAAATTGTTTATGGTGCATGTGGAAACATGATTGCTAAATGTTATATTTCAAAACATTAAATTGCACTATATAAAAGTGAGAACTGACTAGACAGAAACGAGAAATAAATCAAACTAGATAGCTGCAGCTCACTTATATATTTGGTGGGAGTTATATCTCAAAAGTTAGAATAGACCTATGCCAAATATCTGGTTTTAGCCTATTTTTAATGACCACATTTCACTACCCACTTTAACCACTTGTTTCATCAAATTCAAGTCCAAGTTTGATAAAAAAATAGCTATCCATCCCACTCCATACCGAGTCCCATGCCCCTTTATCATCCAATTTTTAGTTATATCCCAAAGGGCTTTGATCAATTATTATCAAAATTACAGAAAGCTATGTTGGGGATATTACTATAAACGAACAAATCACCGCCCCTTGGACCCCGCTACCGGGGGCGTTGCCCCCGAACCTCGTCCCTTTAGGGGCTTTGTTCCTAAGATCATAATAAATTCAAATAAGCGTGCACTCCGCACCTCCAAACTTATATAATGTCTTATTATGACGATATTGGTCAATTAAGTTAATTCAATTATACTAAAATACCCAACAAGCTATACGAATTTGTTCCTAGAAAATAAAAATCGATGCCTAAAAG
>JAYDZE010293165.1:0-18852 GCA_034509125.1 Monilaria moniliformis | reverse complement strand
CCAACAATAACTCGACGTCGTCGTTTAAGCAGGTAGAAGAAGCATTCGCCTAATGCGTCTTCATTTAAGTGAAGACGCATTTCGGGAATGAGTCTTACCCATTTCCGGAAGAGAAAAAAAAAGATTCCCATTTTAGGAACCTTTTTTCTAAAATTTGCCAAATCAAGAGTTTTGCCAAACAACATATGACAAACGTCAACACTAGTCTCTATACTACAATTATTACATAGCTAACAAAAATGTATAAAGCTATTTTTTCAATTTCTTGGGGCCCTGGACCGTCGCCCAGAAAGATCAATTTTTTCTTTTTTAGACAAGTTTACTAGAATATTGTTTTTTGTATATGTAGTTAAACAAGTTTTCTAGAAGATTGGTTCTTGTATGGGTAAATAAAAAGTTTTTCTTGTAAGGTCAATTAATTATGATGAGAATAGTGATTACTTGTTACTTGTTAGATTAAGTCAAAACACTTTTTAATCAAGTTGGTTGTGAATCTTTTCCACATCCTGTATGCTCTCCATTTCTTAATTTTCTGAGTTGGTTGAAGAATTGAGATGTTTTTTAGTTCAACGGTATAGATTGAATTTATAAAAAAGCACCTTTTGAATTTAATACACATGCTGTAGGGCTACATAAATTTCTTAAATGATGATTTACACACATTGATTGATTAATAGAAATAGAAAACCTGACACAATAAAATCTAATCGTTACATAATCTTTTTACCTGCCTCGCACCTCGTTACATAATTTTTGAACTGAATCAAAAATCGCCCAGCACGTAGATAACACACGACACTACGACAGCATGATCAAACAGTCTAAAGAATCATCATGGTATCAAACCTTCCATCTTAACCTTACCTAATCATAAATCTCTTCACTTTCTCCCAATTACAGATTGAAGATGACTATACGTGCATGGAATGACGAGAATGCCCATCTGTCCAAAACCGAACTCTTGCTCTGCTTGCTCTAACAGCTTCAGAAATCCAGGGTTAGTTAGGTAACTCAGCTCCACAACTGACCTCCTCAAACTGCCATCATCGACTGTATGGACCGCAAATTGCCCCTCCTTCACATCTACTGGCAAGGCATCCTCTTCTTCTCCAATATCTTGATCGAGCAGATCATACCGAATTGGTAGTGAAAGGAATGTGCTCAGCATTCTCCTCATAAGCTTAAGGATCACCAACTCGCCTTTCATCCCCAGAGAAATAGTACGAGGCAAAACAATGAAGATGCTAGCTAGCTAAAAGGATGCAAATCTGTTAATAGAACCATTCAAGGAGGGAACATGAGATCTGGTTACTGAAAGATGTACGCAATCTGAATTCATGTGCAACAGAAAACCTATGACACATCACTTTCAGCTCACAACCATCAATGCTTCGAGCAAACCAAATTTTCTACCTTGCAGATTAATAGACTAATACAGAAAGCTGGAGTGCGTGGTGCCAGGGGGGACCCTGACTCATGCATGTTCAAGTGATCCCATATCTTTGTACAATTGAAGTACTCCACAAAAGTTACTGATACCAAATCTTTATTCACTTTTAAAATCGACTCTCAAGTGCTACCATACATGTCAATGTAAGACATTTAAGGCCACAAACTGTCCCTGAATCTGTCTTAACTTAGAGAAGATTACTGCAATTCCAGAATAGGAATGGAGTCAATGATTTATATACTATATGATAGTCAAATGTTATAAATGACATGTAGCACACGAATTGGGATGATAATGCTTAGGCACTGTAGAGATGGGAAGTAGACATGTCGTTATTCTAGTTGGTTCTTTCTGGTATTCATCCATGTTCCTTTCATATGATGAATCTCAAAAAGAAAGACTATATGGCCAGCAGCTAAATAAGCACAAATGGAGCAGCCAAAGACTTGATGCAGAGACTAATCAGATTTTCTGTGTAAGAATCACCATCCAACACTACCATTTATGACAACCTAATCATGAAATCAGATATTTCTTTAAGATGTAGATACTTTTCCTACAAGTAACTCCAAATAGCTAACTGATTTTGCAACAAAGAAAACTCAAAGCCTATCTTGACAAACATATTTGTTTCGAGCAGTCAGTATCTTGGCTAGTGGATTTAATTTGTCATAGTCAAAGCCAAAACCTTATGAATAACCAGGAAACAACAAGATGTATTGGCATCAGAAGATGAAGTTTCATAGAACAATGCACATGGAGGGTGTCTAGTTCAAGCATGTTAGACTTACCTGTCTTACGTAGCATGCTTTCAATCACATCTTGTGCAGATCGACGCCTTCAGCATTCTAAGGACACAATGCAATCTGTTCCAGTCGACCTAATATACAAAACCATAATATATGAGGTACTCTATTATAGTTAGTGAATAGATTCATTTGCCCCCGCTGGTGCTGTGTAAGATGACAGAGGTGAACTATTACTAGGTGGGGTGGTACAACAATGAGATTATCATTTATCACAACACTAAAAATATCATCTAATAACAAACAAAACCTAATATTGGTAAATTATGTTATTACATTGGGGATTATTCCTGTTGCGTAGATAATAAGGATAAGGTATACTACTATAATCCATCCACAGGACCTAACACAACACTCCAAAAACATAAAGACTTAAATGTGCTAAATGGAATTTGCTCCTATAATTATTCTCCTATGGAAGGGCATCAGTCAAATGGAGTTAGGGCAAAAACTGCAAGCATGTTTAGGCTGCAGCACCACATGTTTCCAGCATGTCATAAAACAGTCTAGAGTCATCTTAGACGTTATTCCATCCTCTGAAATACAAGAAAACAAATGGCCAATCTGTAGCACTTATAATGCTGAATCTATAAATAAACATAAGAGTCGCATACAATGTTATTAAGAAACAAGCTATTAAAAGACCAATACTGGAAACAAACGAACTCTGACCATTGATTCTAAATTGCAAATTTTCTTCCGAATCTGAAATCGGATTCTGCAAAAGTCTTACAGCAGACTTAAATAAATAATATCAGAAGCAATAACCACGAACTTTACGTATGATGAAACAAAGTGGGCATTGATCCATACAAGAACGGTAATTCATACGATCAACTGGTTTATATCCGAATGTAATCCGGCAGGGTAGCAAAGTACTGTTACAAATTGATATAATCCAAAAGGAAAAGGAAATTAACACCAAACTTAACTAGAAAATACTAGAAATCACTAAGGGGGTCAAACTACTTGGATCTCTGCCTCATCTTTCGGCGCTTCCTCTTCAATCTTCTCATACGCTTCTTCTTCCACTGTTACCAGATAAATGAGTTATAAATTAAATCCACAAAGTATCCATAAATCATACATCAGATAATCATGAATTGTATACTAAAAACATAAATTAAATACGAGATTGAGAAGTATTGCCTTGGCTCTCATGGTGAGAGACAAATTTTTCTCAGCCTACGGCGCTTCCTTTGAAGAGAAATAGTAACACTGAAAAAAGGCGTAGGTTTTCAGCTCCTTTGGGCTTATTATGGCTTACTACAATTTTGGGCTTTCATCAATTTTTAAAGCTCAGCTCAGTCAGAAATAGAGCATCTGCTTTAAAATTTACGGAAACAAAAGCGTGCATTATTTCTTAAATAAATAAGATTTCAACTGAAAATAAATTTCTAACATATATATACAAAAGTAACAGTATGCTAGAAAATCAGCCAACTAATAGTTCTGATACTGAGATTCGTTCGTGCCTCAGCTCCTAATCAATGCCTCCGCTGCATCGCCATTATCAATTCAAGTAGCTATGAAATTTGTTGTGGCATTGCGGCGGATTCAAGGAGATAACGCAGCGAGGAGGTGGACGACGTCGGAGCAGAGGAGGAAGAGGAGAAGGAGAAAGAGCAGAACGACGACGAGGCGGAAGAGAAGACGAAAGAAGAGGAGGAAGATGATGCAGTAGAGGAAGAGGAAGGTGGTGGAATCATCTACCACGTACACAAGCATTGTGGAGTGTTGTGGTTGCTCAAAAAATGTAGTGAAGATTATAATTCGGCGTTTTTTTTGTTTGTTGAAGTCATTTTCAGTATGAAATTATTTATTACGAATCGAGTGTTCTGGATTTGGAGAATATCTGCAAATGTCAGCCATCCATTGGTACACTCCACAGTTACATTACATGAAAGCAAGCATCACTAATAGTGTGCAAGTATATTACACAAGTTATATGCTGTACTGCACATCATAGTGGTGAGCATGTTACACACTCTGTAACACGCAAAGCTGTGTGTTTGCACAAGCCCGTACAACATTGCCCGCCTGCGTGTACACGTCACTCGCGAGCCGTGCAGTTGAGAGTTATTTTAGGGCAGTTCTATTTATTTTGTTTTTTAAATTTTGAAAAATTGAAAATAATAATAAATAAATAAAGAATTTTAAAAACAATCTACATATATGTCAACCCTTCCATTTCATTTTATACCATTTCTTCACTTTTTTTTCTAATTTCTTCACCATTTTCTTTCTTCTTCTTCTAATTTTTTTTTTGCAATTCTCAAAGTAGCGGACTGCCCAACACAATTGCAAAATTATGTAACTTTATAAAAGGTTCTGGAATCCTCTTTTCGAATATCATCCCAACTTGCATCACTCGGCCATACCTTCTGCAAATTGATGATGTAGCCGGCGAATTTGGAGACTTCTTTCTACACGCAGCCCCAATTCTTGCGGAGATAGCCTTAGTCCCGCTCGAGTGCTCGTTCAGGTTTCATTTCGTTGTATTTTTCCGTGATCTTCTCTCATAAAACAAGGCCTGTCAAAATGGGTGCCTGCGGCGCATCCGACAATCCGAGTTTTTCCCTACCTGCACCCGACCCGAGGTGATATGCAGATACCCTGAATACTCGCATCGGATATCCGCACCCAATCTGTACGTATACCCGCACCCGCAATTTGATTACCCATATTAAAATTTTCTTTCTTCAAATTCCGTAACTAAATTGCTAGTACTTTCTATTTCAATAGTTTTTTGTTTGACACTTCAATGCAAAAATGGCAACAAGGATGAAATAGCGAGAATAAAACTGATGAATCATATTTGATGCCGAAGTTAGAGCTCAACATGTTTTTTTTTTAGTCATTGTCTTTTTGTTGGACGGAATATTTGAAACAACCCAGTGCAAAAGAAGACAACATTTATGGACGTTTGTAGTGTGTAAGATTGTACCTTAAGCTATCGGCATCACTTGAGTGAGTGAAACCCTCTCCCATGTCTTCCAACTAATCCAAAGCAAGAATAAAATATAATGAGCGGTGTTGGTACTTTAAGCGGCGAAATGTTGTTGGCGGACTAAATGCCTCCTAAATTACTAATTAGGGCACGTGTTCGGGAAATTGGGTATATACCTAATATCCGCGAAACTCAATTAGAAGATAGCTATACCTTATTCGCATCCCGGCATTTGCATGTATCGTATACCCAATAATTGCGAGGATATCGGCTCGGGTCGGATATTCCTGATACCCGCATTTTGAATATACAACCCTACATAAAACTCAGACCTTTGGCCCGTTGCCGATTATCAGGTCTTCAGAGACATCGACATAGATGTGCGGTGATCGATCTTATTTTCTCAGGTTTATATGACTCGGGTATGGGTTAGGAATTTGTGAGTAAGAACACAAGGATTTTTACGTGGTTCGATCGTAATTGATCTACGTTCACGGCTCAAAGCGTATAACTCAAATATTATTGCAGTATGATTACAATTGTCGAGTGTCCAACCCCATTTCCACTAGTCTAGCTTCTATTTATAGTGTTACATCAGCTTAACCCGAATAAATGAGTCATTAAAGGGACTCGGCGGTTACAGAGATCGTGGGGCGGTTTCCGAGATCGTGGCTGGCGGTTAGAAAGTAGTGGAGGTAGTGGACGGTTGTAGCCGAGCTTCTACCTTCCTTGATACCGAGCTGCATGTCTCTGATCCGAGCTCCCTTATGGCCGAACTGGCTGTTGGCCTTTGGTCCGAGCTCCTTTATAGCCGAGCTGTTGACCCTTGGTCCGAGCTCCTTTATAGCCGAGGTGTTGGCTGGGCTGGACTTCTAATGGGCCGAACTTGTCGTCGTTGGGCTGAACTTCTGGTGGGCCGGGCTGCATATCCTATCAATATGATAGTACTACTCCGTAAACATAACATGTTAATACTGGAACTTTAGATAATATAATGATTTCAAGCTCGGTAAAATAAAAAAGAAAAGACAAATCAAGAAGAAGAAGAAAGAAGATAGATCTACCATTGTGGTTTTAATTCTTATATAATAAATCTATCATGAATTTACAAAATTTCAAATACAAAACTTTCGTATCTTATACCACACATATAAGATCAATTTACACTAATAAAAAATAAAAAATTAAGATAAGTTAGGCCTTCTTATACATATTTGTAATAATAATAAATAAATAAATATAATATATCATACTGTCCTTAAACAAAATGTATAATAGGAATAAGATAGCATAATAATATAAATATTATATTATGGGTCAAGATGGTGAAGATAAATTTAAATTTTATATCAATTTTTTAATCATTTATTTTTATTTTACAAATATTGCAATTTAAATAAATATTTGAAATTATAAAATAATAAAAAATGATGAAATGAAAAAAATGAGGTTGTAGCTTAAATTTGTGGTTGGGTTGTGGGTGTTGCGGCTGAAAAACGAAATGTTGACGTGACGGCTAAAAGTGGAGTTGTGACTGGATTTGAGGCTGGGTTGTGGATGACCTTTGAATATAGTCGTAGAGCTTCCTTCGTTCAATTTTCTCTTGTATAATATACTCCATCCGTCGTAATATTTTTGACACATTTATTTTGGACACAAATATATAGAAGAATTGAAAAGTAGTGTAAAATGGTGTGAGGATTATATTATTTGAAATTGTGTGAGTTTAAATGTATCTCGAGAGTACTATGAGTTAATGGGCTAAACTAGATCATCTCACATAGGAAAAAGAAAAATATATTTCGTTCTTAAAAAAAATTCCTACCACATAATAATATGAAAAAACTTGCCAAATTGATTTTTTGCCCTTAATAATATGGAGTATATTTATAAATATATATTTTAATTATAATTTATTTTAAAATATTTTCTTTGTTGAATTATATTTATATTATTTACAGAGATAAACCTAATTTACCAAGTCAAAAATATTACACCAATTTCATCGTCTCCTTTTTCACCATAAAATTTTCTTGTTGAATTAAATTTACATTTTTTAGAGAGAATACTATTTTTATCTATCTTGACTAATTTTCAAAACTAAACAACCTTTAAAAATTCATATTATCGACCCTCGATATTGTTAGGTCTTGTTTGGTAGGCATGTGTAGATAAGCCTAGATAGATAAGAAACAAGATAGCACATCTTGGTTAGGTGAGATTTGCATATCTTAACATATTTTTTGGTAGTTCAGATAAAAAGCTTAAATATCATAGCTAGATTTTTCATAGGCTTGTTTCATAATTAAAAATTATTTGGACATTTTTATCCTTCATAAAATTTAAAATTACATTGGTGTCCTTCATGAACCCTAAAACATTTTGCAAATGCTAAACACAATCACAAATTCTACAAATCCTCCACCCTCCGCCGCGCAAACTGCAGAGCCTCTACGCACACTAGTAGGGTTGCTCTATTTGTTGGAGGCTCCTGACTCTATTTATATGGTTTTATTTCTCCTTATTGCTGCAGTTTGGAGGCTCCTGACCGCCGCGCAAACTGTCGTCTAAGGTTGGAGGCTCCTGACTCTATTTGTTGCTCTATGTATATGGTTTTATTTCTTTCCAATGGACTAGTTCGTTATCCATCTTCCCTTTCTCTCTGGGAAATTATGATGGGTTTAATAGGATATATTTGAATTTATCTGTTAGAGTTTATTAAATGTCCATTGTTCATGAATTCGCCTTGAAATTCGGAAGAACTAGGGTGTTGAAGGCGAAGTGTTTCCATGAATCTTTGAATGATTTGATTTATCTTTCCGGGTGCATTTTCATCTTATAATTATTTGCAATAATCCAATTTATAATTAGAAACACTAGATTGGTCTTCCCATGTACACATTTTGGTTTATAAGATGATTGCTTTTTTAACTTGAGGAGATTTACTGGAATCTCCTTTATTGATTTTTGGTAAATGGAAGTAAATAACTGCACGGTTAATTCCCTTGTAAGTTGGTTTATGCCGTAAAGTTTTTATGTCATGTTCATTGTCTTCTTGCCACTACTCAAGTTATTTAATCACACACTCTAGACATGAGCTATACAACCCAAGGTTAGTGACTTTATGTGTTAATCTTGTAAATGTTATTTTTTCAACAATAATACAATGATATCTCCTTATTGCTGCAGTTTGGAAACAGGTAGCAACGATATGGGGTGTCGTAGGCCTAAAAATGAGGATAAGTGAAGACGAATTTGGTCGTTGAGGGAGGAAGAAATCATTCTTGCATTATTTAATATACTTGCAGCATAAGGTTGGAAACCTAACAATGGGTTTAGAGCGACTATCTAAACAAATTAGAAGAAGCCATAAAAATGGAGTTTCCCAAGACGGATATAAAGGTGAATCCCAATATCATCTCTATGTTTACTGGTTAGAAGAAAAATTACTAATATATTCAAGGTATTTTGAGTCAAAGTGATGTTGGATTCAATTTGAAAGGGGATCACATGATTGATTGGGACAACGAGCAGTGAGAGCAAATCGTCAAGGCAAATATATTGTATAAGAAATGTACTTGAAGTTAAGTAATACAATGTCTATCATTCATATGTTTTGTTTTTGTGTCTTATTCTCATATAGATGCTAATGTGAGGCTCACGCGCATTAAGCCATGACATTATTGGGAAGATTGAAAAGAAATCTTTCGTAAGAGTAGAGCAAATGGGACAAATGCTGAAGATGTTATGGAAGCGGTAAATGATTTATAGGTGCAAGAAAATTTTGCATATGTGGACATAGGTGATGAGTATAATGTCAGCCTTGAAGATATGTTCGCAAACAATGCATAAGAAGATAGCGTATGTCGGGGTGAGAAAAATAGTCAACTTTAAAACAAGCTACCAAGAAACGCAAGGTGGCTGAAGGTATGTAAGTTGTTTTCGAGCTACTTAGTCAAATGCATGAGGATACAAATGCTAAACTAGAAAATTTGTCTAATTGAATTAGACATGAAGTTGATTTGGACAAAACAAGAGAGGAGTTATTCGATCCCTTAAGCAATACACTCGGACTTTCACACGATGAAAAATTCGAATTTATGTGAGATTCTTGCTGACAAAGTGGAACATCTTGAGATCTTCATGGCGGTGCCTGATTATGTGAAATACAGTATGTCATACGTCTTCTCATCTCCTTGGTTTGGTAACTGTTAAGTAGTCTTCTGTGTCTATACTACTATGGTTCTCAACCATTTAAAGCTATCATTCTTTGTAAAATGGTTTGTCTAAATGAATTGGGTACTAAATGAATTGGGTACTAGCGATTGTCTTATATATGTTTTTGTTCGGTGCAAATCCTAATCAACTGTTCAAGTACACAAGTTTTGTATCTTTGTAGAAGATGTAATTCTCACATTTCGATGATAGAAACTTGCATTGACTTTACCATGTGAGATCTATTTTTCTTCCTATTCAAAGATTACATCAGTAAAAAAGAAATGGTTTATTATGTACTATATTAATCCCAAACACATATAAAATAAATGAACAAATATTCTTCCTTCCATTGAACACAAATGCACAAAAAATGAAATCATCCATCAAGATGTCACGCAAGAATTAGATAAACAGAATGTGGAAAAAAACAAGCAAAAACACTGTTGGAATCATTTAACTATTTAAATGGTGATCCACTATTTGTATGGGCTTGATGATGCACAAGTGCTTGCACTAGAAGAACATGGTGGCTTTGCATCGTGATCGCGAGGCCTTTGTGGGTAAACATCTTATGACGGATATATCATTACATCATCAGGGCCATCCTTGTGGTATTAATGTACTTTGTTATTTATTAACTCTAGACCCAATGATTGTGGCTCATCATCGAATAGCCTACGACGCAGTTTTGTAGACTGATTTGGCATTGAAGATAATATTTCTTCATTGTCTTCAACTAAAATTGTTGCGACGGATACAATAATCATCGTCTTCTCAAACTCAAGTTTAATATCATCAGTCCCAAATAGTATGGCTAGCTTTTGAAGCTCAGCTTCAGCACGATGATAATATGCTTTTATGAATTTATTTTTTTGTAAACGAAGTATAATTAAATATATCAGTATACTCAAATATTGCATGAGTGATTAATATTTGGAATCATTTTCATTTTCAATAGTTAATATTTTCTTGCAAAATGAATTTGGTTATTGTAGTGTACAAGAACATTCAATTTGGACTTTGGAAGAATTGTTTCTACAAGTTAATAAATAGTAAGGATTTACGACAACTTTTCAAATTTATGCATATTTGTGCACACTTTTCGACCTTTTGTGCCAACAAAAATATCCATTAATCGAAAGGCTAACCGAAAATAGAAGTAAAATGCATTCATAAAATTGACTCACCTTGAATATCCATTTTCAAACATTATTAACAGCGATAATGCAATTTATTCAAAGATCCCAATGAGTCTCTGAAACATCAATAACTTCCGTGAACGTGCAATAACGAGTCTCTAACAATTGAAACCTTTTGTAAATGTTGTCATAACTCAAGTAAGAGCCGGACCTTTCATTAACGGGTTGGAATCAATGTACATTTCCAATTGAGACTATATTTGAGATGGAGGATTGCAGTTAGGAATATTATATCCATCTCTGCATTCTATCTAGATTGATAAAAGAAGTAACTTTGATGAGGAATGTTAAGTGACATTGTAGTATTGTACAGGTGTTTGGTGGTTTGTATTGCAACAAATGAATAGATTTGGTGTTTTGTGGTATGTTTGCAACTAGAAGTCATTCATTACATTATATGAGAAGCCAACACCAACCACCAAACTCATTAAATGTGTGTCGAGTCCCTTTTGAAAAAAACAAGCCAATTCCAAAAACAAAAAAATAGCTTTTCTTGAGAATTTTAATTTATGTACAATAATAGAACCAACACTATTGAACCAATAAAGAATCAACAAATAAATGAAACATTCACCCTTGATGTTGCATGACAAGATTAAAGCAGTGGCAGCAGGCTCAATGAATATATTGATATCTACCAACACCAATAACATTTCTCAACCAAAACACAATCAAAATCAAACATCACAGTTACACTATCACACAACTGAACAACATTACACTATTAATCCTACCGAGTCGCCAGCTAATCATTGTTAACTATATCTCATAATACTCTAGAGTCGCCAGGTAATCCCTCCCATCAGGTAGGACGTAAACAAACTTCAAATTTTGATTGCACACAACCAAAGTATCAGTAGAAATATGTCCATTTTTTTCTTCTATATCTTGGCTTATCATGGTTGCTTACCAACACATTAATAGAAGTCTCATCTAATGCTCTTATGTAACCTTAATTCATAAACAATGCATATTAATTAATAATCACAAAATCCATGCAATGAAACATATATATATATATATATATATATATATATATATATATATATGGTTATTTATAAAAGACTGTCGACTCGAAATTTGTAGATTAAAATAGATTTTAAAAATACATGGGCATAGTGGGAGATTGTTTAGTCCGACCTCCAAAAGTTAATTTAACAATCATATTCTTCATGTGACGGGCTAGGTTACCTATGAACATTGCCACTTGCTATTCGACACTATCATATTTTCCATCACCCAACTCTCATATTCGTCGCAATAAAAGAAATAGTCTACTGAAGGTGTTGCGATCCATTCAAAGATTTAGCATGCAATATCAGTAACTCCTACCTTTCTATTCATGTGTTCCACTTTCGCAGGGAACATATTTATCATAGTATATTTTTGAATGAACTCACTACACTTTATTTTCTTTTTTGTCATCCTAACAAGAAGGTCATATATAAAAATTATCTTTATAATGAATTGATGTATGCTTATAATAATAAGTAAATAGATGAATATTTATTATTGTTATGCAACATCTTGTGAATACCAACACTTATGAAAAACAATTGATTGCATATATAAACCAAATAACCAACAAACCTATTGAGCATATATCAATCTAGTTAATATTTTAAATATGTATTTGTACCAAACTAAAAAATATAATGCAACAAATCACACTATAAAACCATCAACAATTATTGCACTAACATCCATAACTATGTATAGACATAGACATAAACATTATAAAAGCAACAGACATAGAAAAGCAACAATTATTATAAAACGTATCATTCTCAACTCAATACCACATCCAAGCTACTTATTTATGTATTTAACACACATGCTCGCATAGTACAACATATATGCATAGATCTCCAACTAGCATGTTCAAAGAACTCAACATAGCACGAAAAACTCTTCAAAACAACTACATCGCAACACATCAGATAGATGGAGCCGGCAAGGCTCCACCCAAAGCCTAGACACCACTAAACTCGTCCTATGCATGCTTCTAAGATGAGTATATATTTCCATGACCACTATTTGAGTCATGGCTATGAGAAAACGAAATGAAATGAGGCAATAGAAGCACATACCTTAGAAATCTGTTCCCCACTCAAACGTTCCAAGTGTATTCCCCTCTCCACGCCAAATCCTAGACTAATGCAGTCAAACACATGATTACCTTCTATATTTGTACAGTTTCAAACTTAAATTGTACAATTTCAAACTCTAATTAGATTATACAATTTCAAACTCAAATCAGATTATAAAATTCACTCACACACTATATTTCTCGTGTCCAAGATGATGGCTTTATGAGTCCAAGAATTAGCTAGAATGGAAAGAAGTACAAATTAGTAAGATCTTTAAGAAACGGCAAAATCAAATATAGCTCAAGAACTTTATTCTCAACTGATAAATAAACCAACACAAGCAATTCAGCTTCAAAGTGAGTATTCAATAATAATCAAAAGAAAAAACAACAAATAGAAAATCCAAAAATAATCTAGAACTATAAAATAAAGTCCCCAACAACATAAACCCAAAAATCCATAAACAAACAAAAACTCACAAACCCAAACCACCAAACTCCACCAAAAATATAGAAATTACAACAAGTTAACAAGACACAAACATACACATAAAGAGAGTAATACTTGACAATATAAGCATGTTTACAACCGCGTGTGTCACATCCCAATTGGTTGAAGCTACAAGCGCATCAACAATTCAAATGTCCAGACATAATGTTTGGGAAAGAAAATGAAGGAAAATTTTCATCATATTCGCAGAGGATTAAACAAAGTAAAATTCTTTCAACAAGCCCCAGTTATACCTGGTGAAATAAGAGATAATTAAAGTGAATCTTTTGAGTGCTAGGTTTGTTGCTGGTTGAATCTGTACCGATTTCAAGATTTGAATCGCCATAAAATCGAATGGCACTTGAAACCATTCTCCTTCACATCTCTCTCTCTCTCTCTCTCTAGCTCTCCCCTAAAATCTGTAGTGACGGAACATAAAGAGAGCAACCAAGGCAAATAGCAGCAAAAATCTGAATCGCACCGATGGAGAATGAGGGCAATGAAGGCAAATGGTAAGTTAATCTTGGTGGAGCTTAGAAGGCAGATAAGCTATCGCACTATCTTGGTGAGATAACTAATCTAGGGAAAAAAGTGATTTTAGCATGGATCTTACTCATATCTCGGGCCATCAAGATTAGAAGTATAGTATACCAAACATCGAATTTAAATACAGATAAAGCTCTTATTTTGGCCTTATTTTAGCTACCAAATATGAGCTTAGTAAAATTTATTTTTGAATATCGTTGAATATTTTTGTTGAAGTAGAGTTCTTTCTTTAATGTCTTTCAATTGTAGGATCAAACTATGATTGTCCAGTTAGATTATGATGATGATGATGATGATGATGAAAAAGCAGAAACTTAAATAAGATGAACGTATATATTTGGTAATATTATGTTACGTCTGTTTGTAGTTTGATAACAATAATTCTCAGGTAGACTTAAATTCCCACCCAAAATACTTGCAGTCGATGTAACGATATTTGGGGCCTTGGGTTTCTTCCAACAAGTAGTTCACTTTTTTTCTTTTCAGATATTCAATATTATTTGTTTAATCTGTCCGTCTGTATAAATATTCTTCTTAACAAAATTATAATTTCCAAAATGTTTTACTTTTATTATTTATATAAAATGTCCATTGAAGAATATTTTAATTATGCATACTTATGTATATTGACGAAGAGTGATTAAGTCGGATTAATTCTTCAATAGCCTATGTAATTTGTAATAATAAATTTGTTACATATCCCAAATGTATTTGTAGTAACACATAAGTACTAGATGGATGCCAGATCATTCTACTTACAAATTCACAAACAAAATATGAAGTTAGTGCACATAAGTATCACTCCCTTGTCACGCATAATAAATTATAAAATGATATTAAAAGGATACGAAATACAAATATTATTACGAACGCCAAAACTACTCAAACTTTATACAACCAATCCAAGAACATTTCAGGAACATAGTTGCAAATAAGGCATCTTGAAAAATTAAGGTTAAAAAAAATAAAGTGAAAATGACTATGTACCGTAAGTTAATCATATGAGCATTTCTCCAAAGGGCACGAAAATATCAAATATTTAACATCAACTAAGCATGAAGAATACGTAATTATCATATTTAATTAGACATGATTGTATTATACGCATTGTTTCTATTTTCAGCTACACAAAGCATCATCCTAAATTCATGTAATACTGACTTCAACTGTAAGACAACGAAACTGCAGACCATAAAAATAAGAATATAAAAAAATTAAAGAAAGAGAAATTAAAAGAATATGATTTATATACGATATCTTTATATTTATCGTGATTAGTATCTTTCAACAAACGATACATTGTACCGTACGTCATGAAATAAGTGAAGTGATAATATCTTACTAATTATTATATTAAAATACAAAAGAAAAATGCATATAATAATAATAATAGAAATAATAATAATAATAATAATAATAGTAATAATAATAATGATGATGATGATGATGATGATGATGATGATGATGATGATGATAATGATATTATTTCGATATAATTATATAAGTTGAGTAGACTAATCGATTTTAAATTGCAACTGTTGGCAATACATGTATTGAACTATAAGTTAAGACAAAATTACGTGTGAATTTTGTCAACTCAATTGTGATAATCACATTTTCTTTGGAGATCAGATTTTGGGAATTGCTGTCAATTTTCATAGGTTTGATAGAGATTTTCCCTGAATCACCAATACACGCCTTGTCCTTTTCTACTATCCATTCGTTTTTATTTTCATTTGTAAAAAAGAAAATAAATCTAAATTGATTTGGTCCCAAATTAAACCAAGTCCTACATAGTCATTTTGTAAGAGAAAAAAAAAATCAATAAATTATTATGATAAAGTTTCATTTTCTTCAAGAGAATTTCTATTTTCAGTTACACGTGTTGTTTTGTTTGGGGATTTTTTTGGTGCCGGCTGCAAATATCTTTATGGAGTTAGGATGTTCTTAAAAAACAATCTTGATATTTAAGAAAAGAATTGTCTCAATTTTATAGTCCCTTTAACAAGTTAGCTAAGTTTGAATTCCCCTGGAAATTTTGAATCTTTACATATCAACTCTTGTAGGTGAAATTTAATTTATTGTATTTTCTTTTAATGTGAGTGCCTTTTGCTTTAGATCTTTCGCAACTTTTTAAAGGATATGATGCTAATACTTTTACAAGGTGCCACCATTTGATTAATCTATTCAAGAATGTGGACCATATGTTCAAGTTTATTCTATTATGCCAATATTTTACTTTATGAGGTTATTGACACTACAATCAATTTGAACACAACTTTATAGTTTTAGAACCCACTTGAATCAGTCCAGGTCCAACTATAATTTATTTAATCGGAACCAATTAAAAACTTGATTGTTGAGTTATGACTTGACAAATCAACAGCTTCAAATTTTCTCGTTTACAAGGATTGTGTATTTTTTCAGTTGAATGACGATGGATTGACATTAGTGCCCTGTAAATAGTAAGTCGTAATTCATACTTGAGAGGGATATATATGCCAAAAATAGTATTTAATTTTCATTATCATTGAATAATCAATATGTGAACTTTGAAATGTCGGAACTGTTGTTAGTTATAGCAGTTTTCAGAAATACATAATACTAAAATGAAGGTTTTAGTAAAAAATTAATACGAATTTGAAAAAAAAAAAAGCCCATCTACTAGTAACCCATATTTTGTTATGTTTTGTGATGAATGTTGAGGAAAATAATTACGATTAGGTTAACAACTAACTCTACTTAAGAAAAAATTCTCAAAATAATCCACTTAAGAAAAAGAAAAGAATGACAAGAACATCGTGCCTGACTACTACATAAGGTACTAGCAAGATTTTATGGGTTTATCCGTTTATACAAAAGTTTTATACTTTTTTTGAAAATTCAGGTTTCATATATAGAGGTAAAGCCCAGTAGGCCCAGTAGGCGGTTATGTCAAAAGGCTGAATTACTTCGATTTTGTGTCATTATTTTAGCATTTTATTGAAAATGTCTCACACTAAGGTAATTGCAAAAAAGTACCTAATTTTTCAATTTTGGGTTGAAACGTCCCAACAAAAAATTTACAGACGAAATTACCCCTAGAGTATTTCAACGTCTCCTTCAATAGACTCTTCGGCGAAATTCAGGCGCAGTTCGCCGCGGTTGAAAAACCTCTACCCTATTCAGCCTTCTGCAACAACCATACCTAACTCCTCATAGCCTGAATTCGTGCTAGCAATCGTCGCGATTCCGAAAACAATCACTTCCATCCTCTAGTCCACAATGTCATCAAGCAACGCCGCCACTTGGAGCTCGAACGGGCTGAGGACCAACATTTGTCGCCAGGTTACTGATGCTCGAGCATGCCTCCAACGCAGCTGGACCAACGTTGTGCGAAGAGGCACGAGGCTCAGCCGTCAGCACTGCACAAGACCTGTCGCAGAATACCCTTGCGATCTGCTGCTGCGCAGATGGTCTTCCATCACAAAGTTGCTACTACTGCTGCTATACGTCTTTTCCCACCAGAAAAACACTCTGTCAGCGTCATCTTCGAGGGGAACAGTGGCGAGGGCTGGTGGCTGCGTGGCGGTGGTAGGCGATGATGTTTCTAGCTGACAATGCGGACTTCTAGCAGCTGCAACAGTAGGGCTAAAAGTGATTGTTTTCAAAATCGCGACAATCTCTGATATGGATTCAGGCACCGAGCAGTTAGGTATAGTTGTTGCGGAAAACGAAATAGGACTGAACTTTTTCAGCAGTAGTGATTACAACGAAATTTCATTGGGAAGTTTGTCAAATGAGACGTTGAAATACTCATATGGCAATTTTGTTCAGATCTTTTTTGTCGAGACATTTTTAACCTAAAATTGGAACGTTGAGTTCTTTTATGCAATTAGCATTGGGATGGGGTATTTTTGTTAAAACACTAAAAAAATAGGACAAAATCGAATGTATACCTTTCAAATAATTATGTTTAGAGTCAGAAACTCAGAACTCCGACTTTTTTCCCTTATAACTTTCAGATTAAATAAATTAAAAATATATTTTATTTAACATTTTTTCTCTTATAGCCCCATAACATTATAATCTTGAGAAAAAAAAATCCCCATATGGCCATATAGGGGTTTTCGCGGTTTCGAAACCGCCAGTTTCGGTTCCGAGGGAAAGAAAACCGGAATCGAACCGTGGAGGGAATAAACGGTTTCGATTTTGAACCGGAAACCGGTGGTTCCGGTTCCGGTTCAATACCACCGGTTTTTCGGATGGTTCTGGTTTTTCGTTTTTTTTTTAAATTATAAATGAAGACAACTTAGACAAATTTAAGTATAACAAATATATAGACATTTGGAAATTGCAATTATTTATTATTTATTGATAATTCAAAATATATATGTTTACATTACATTTACAAATACAAGTACAAATAATAAATTACAAAGTTGAAGTCTTGAAGACTTTTTTAAGTAATACAATTACAAAATAAAATTTACATTACAAATTACAAATAAATTTATTAACTTACCACAAGTTTTTATACATTGCAACAGAGTCAAATTACATTACATTAAGTATAAACTATAAAGTACAAAGTTTAAGGGGGAAAAAAGAAGAAAAAAAAAAGGGAAGGGCTTGAGCTCAATTTAAATCCTGAAAGTTAGACTTTAACAATTTAAATTGAGTTGCCTATGTATGCTCATTGAGGAATCAAAGCCCTCGTAGTTCTCTTACCTTGACTTACCTATTCGGCTTCGAATTCCGTGAATTCTTCAACGTCGCTCCCCACACGAAGATCCCAATCCAGTTCTTGAGCTCTTATTTATGCCTCGGCGCAATCATCAAGCAACATGGTGGCTTTCATGTTTCTTGTCGACGTGTTGCTCCTTAATTCGTCCAAGACGCAACCGGCAATTCTGAAAACTTGCTCAACAGCGATGGTGGAAGCGGGAACTACAAAAATTTCCTTTGCCATGGTGGCAAGTATAGGATAATCTTCTCATGTGTTGACCACCATCTAGGACGTCGATTTGGTGGTGTTGAGGACCTATATCTTGAAAAATAGCACGAGATTCCAAATATACGTCTAATTCACTATTAGCTCTACCCCTATGTGTTGTATTACTAT
>JAYDZE010293164.1:0-37626 GCA_034509125.1 Monilaria moniliformis | reverse complement strand
TATATACCCTTTTCGATTTTTTAATTTATTAACTTTAATTACACGTGTCACAATACTAACGGTTGGATTATTTAATCCAACGGTCTTTATCTAGTCTTAGTTATGCAATAGAGTTGTGTCCAGAAATGAACACAACTCTCTATCTCTCTCTCTCTATATATATATATATATATATATATATATATATATAGAGAGAGAGAGAGAGAGAGAGAGAGCTGTAAGCATTTTCGAACCAATTTTTATTGCAGAACTAAGACCATATCATGATCGTCCATTTTCAAAATCTGATGGTTGGGAAAGAGGACACGTCCGGCGTTTTAATATTAGTTTATTAGTGAAAGAATATTTTAGTAAAATCTATTTTATGCGGTTATGGTAAATGTTTTTTTTATGGCAAGATTTTTCGGTTATGTAAAATCTATATTTTTATGGTAGGTGTTTTATTTAATATTAATCATGCGGTTATGGCATTAACGTGATTTATGGATATAGATTTATTCTTAAAATCTTTGCACTAATGTGATTTATGCTTACGGTATTACTTAGATAATATATCGATTCACGTTTTTTTTATATAATGATATAGAATATAAAGTAAAATGATATATCAAAAGTTTAGTAATGATATAGTTACAATGATATGTGTTCTAATCTGCGGTTATTACATATTAGTACATAGTTTACATAGAATCATAATAAGAACCCAATATATATCAGTATATATCATAAATATAATTATGACACATAGTCAAACTAATTTTGTCATAATTTATCATCATCATACTATAGACATAACATCATTTTTTCATTAAGATATCATCGTCATATATTGTGTATATATTTTTGTATAATTAATTTTCATAAAGCACAAATAACATCATCATACAAATAACATCATATCAGTAAAAGATGGAATGTATACCAGTATCTCATGGAACCAATGTCATTACATTCGAGCTAGAACATCATTTAAATGTCAATACTATCTCATTATAATAACATCCTTGTATAAGTACAAATCTCATAAATTATCAAACACAGTATGTATGCATGTATCATTATAAATCTTAGAATTGATCATCATTGCAAATCAAAATTATCATCAAACGCACTAAATTTCATCTGAATATATTAAATCCCACATCTTTGCATCATTTGACCTTTTTGAATGTATTTTGTTAAGTTTTTTAGATATTTTCGGAAGAGTTATTGTGGTAGATTTAGTGAAGTAATAGTTCCACATATTACGGTAACTATCTAAATTAGATTCTGCATCCTTGCATCATTTGACCCTTTTGCCCCTATGATGATTTTTTTAACGTATAATGATGCGCGTCCATTTTCGAATTATGTGAATTAGATTAGGTCTTAGTTATGCATTAAGGATGTGGTCACACCCTAATGCACTCCTATATATATATATATATATGTATATGTATATATATATATATATATTAGCAAGACTCCAGTATTTATCTCAAAGCAATATTTACTTAGATAAATGGAAGCAAGGTTAATCATGAAATGAAATATAATAAAATCAGTAAAGAAAAACGACGAGGCAAGATTCAACTAAATGGGTTATGAGCTTGTATGTGAAATTTATCATAATCCAGAGAAAGAGTTCACTATGAATTAATATTATATTGCAAACATGAATCTTAGAAACCTCAGCAATCCTTAATAATTTGCAGTAGACGATGGGGGCTATGGGAAACTACTTATACTATTATTATTACTCCTTTCGTTCGTGATAAAATATCTTATTTTTCCATAAATGGATGTTCATAATAACATGTCTCATTTCACTTTTACTAGTTTTGGTAAAGGAGTCTCACACTCCACTAACTCTTTACACTCACATATTATAAAACTAATATATAAAAGTGGACTCATATTCCACTAACTTTTTCCACCCACTTTCATTCATATTTATTAACAAAGTCAAATAATTTCTTAAAACCCGCACCGACTCAAAATGGGTTGATTTGTCGCGGATGGATGAAGTATATAACTATGGAGTCAATAGGGCTAAAATAGCTAACACATCAATATTTTATTATTTTTTAAATATAAGGTTATAGTAAGTAAAATATATAGAGGATGTGGATAGAATCACCCTTTTATAATTAAATGTTTGCACATCTATGTCTATTAAATTCTCATACTTTAAAAGGGGAAATGCACAATACTATAGCAACCATATTAACACTATCGCACCCCTAAGCTGCGATTCGGCAACATGACGAAACAATATTTTATATCAGGCTTCACGCGAGCCGAGATTATAACATTGTGCTTCACTTTTTTCAATCTAGGATACCAAACAACCTTATTACACCATTTGACCAAGATATACTATCTAATCTTGATATAGCCTATGATACCAAATAAGCCCTTAGTAAATTGACAATATATCATGACTATAACATTACTAATTTGAATCTAATTCAAATAGGCAAGTTAACGGGATAGTGGATGGGAGTATTACAAATAATGGTGATATACATTTGTAGTAGTGAATATTGTTTGCTAGTATTAATGGTAAAGTCAGTATATTCAACGGATAAATTGTTTTTCCCATGCGTGTGCTTTAAGGGCTTTGTCTCCTCTTTTTGACATACTTAAAAAGTAACAAATAAATATATATTCAATTATAATGTTGGCCGACTTGTTGCATTTAATGAAATTTCACTTAATATATAGGAGCACATTGCTTTCAATTTGCATGGCTTTTGATCCTTTTGTAACGCCCTTCTGCCCCGTACCAGCACACAAAGATAATAAATTAAATAAAGGCAAAATTGAGATACCATAAGATTCTTCTTAATGAGAAATTTTTTATTTAATCCTATATACATGTTGTATATATACTATATTTCTCGCTTTATATAAAAGTATAGTGGTCTACAATTTCCACCTTATGTGCAGGGTTGACCCTTACATAGAGCCAAGTGGGGCAAAGGCCTAAGGCTCCCAAATTTAAAATATAATTTTTTTAATAATAATAACCTATTAATAATTCTAAATTCAATAGGAAAAAATATAAATATATTTCTCTTCTTATTTTAAGGCTCTACCTACTTTCTCATTTCTCTTATCTCACCTTCTCATTTCAGGCATGTTCTCGTCTCTCTATCTCTTACGGTCTACTCTTTTAAAGTTAACGGGTCAAGGTTTGTGTTTTTTTTTAAAATTATGTGGACTCGAGAGGTATTTTTTGTCAAAAGACCTATTTTTTTTTCTTTTTCGCTTAGGCAGTGCCGATCCTACTTATGTGGTGGTGTAGTAGTCTAACATGCATGCGGTTTGTTAAGTTTGTATGTTGAAAGTAAGACATTTGATGTTGTATAATATATTCTCAATTTTTACTATTAATTCTCATATCTGAAATGTGTTATAATCATGTATGTTTGTCCACTTATCTCTGCCGAAGTTGAATCATATGGTGTGTTTTAGATCACAGAAGATCATATGATTGGTATAAACTTGTGAGATATAAATCTTAATCACAACTAAGATAACTTGATAACGAGTTATCGGGTCTATGCTGCAACATGATGAGTAGATAGTCTATCTTAGTTATCTATTCATGTTGATACATATTTACACATTGAGGATCACAGTGAGATATATTATTCTATTATGACCATAGTGAAGAACTATAGATCACGGTGACTGTCAATAACCTAATCCTAATAAGGCTACAAGTGTGTATGTGTGCATTTGCGTCACTTTGTTATGCCATGAGTGAGGGTTGAAGTGATAACCAAATACCTCTATATGTTGGGTGGCAGCAGTGCGTATACGATATTTGGTATTCTATATTGGGAGCCATATTCGTGTAGGATGATGACATCCTGACGAAGCCATCATTTGCACTTCGGCCTAATAAATTTATAAATTCCCCTTTCCCAAGTCAGGCGTAGTGCCAGTGATAAGCTAGGGTCGATCATAAAGAGTTGATAATGAGATCGTGTCATGAAAAAAGAAAGAGGAAATGGACGCGTCTTGCGAATCTGTATCTTGGCTTGAGAGACTATTCAACCTGGTTCGAAACAATAAACTAAACACACTGAAAACTAAACAGGAAAAGAATCAGTAATAAACGAAAACTTGGGCAGGACAACGAATCCACGTAACTTATTTATATCGGTCATCGGTCAAGATACCACTACTTACATGTGTTTATCAGTTATAGACCCCTGATGACATGAGCCCCTAATGTCATGCGTCATGCACTCTACCACCCCAAAATTCAATTATCCTTACAGTGTATTACCAAGCAAGGGACACCCTACGCAAGCTAACCATATCCAAACCATCCTGCCCACAAGGACACCTCAATGAGAGCATTTAGACCTAGACAGACCCAATATTTACAAAAGCAGACCATAGTCTACTTCAAACGGCAGTGCCCCTTATACTCTCAGGGCGTAAAGTGATCGATGCACACCCTATAATCTAGATTTATTTGCGATCTAAGTCTACTAAATTAACTAATGTTATGTAAACTAGATAAGATGATTTAAACCATATTGGATTACATGCAAACACATCGGGAACACACATAAACAAATTATTAAGCCCATTCCTGACCTCACTATTTATAAATTTATTTCCGCTTCATCTTGCTTTGCCCAAACTTATAAACTTAGTCAGACATAATATAAAGAACAAAACAAATTAAAAGAAAGAAAGATATACCAAATAGAAACTTACGATGAACTGGAATGTAAAACGTCTTGCCAAAACTAGAACTTCAAAGAAATACAAAAATAACTACATGTTGGAAGGTGATCTATGCAAGTGCAAGATTCTAAATGAAAAGGAAAGACAACATATTTATAGAAGGGCTGGGGCTGGGCCCAAAGGCCAACACGCGCTACTGAAGACTAATTGCTTGATTAAACTCATCGAGTTCATCTTGCAAGAGACTTCTTCTTTAATCGGGACTCTTCATTCTTCAGTGGCTTGTCTAGATCCGAGTCTCTTGGGTGGATTTAGGTCTATCTCCTTTTGAGTTTTAAGGTGAGGTGATTTCTCAGCCTTATCTTCTTCATTTCAACTTCATATTTGCTGCGTCCTGTCACCTTGGCCAAATCGTTCTTTCTCCACGATCTGTCCATCTCTCTTTTCCATCTTGGTTCTGCCCACTGGCGCCATGCGTAAGCTGCGAGACCAAAGCCTTCCGTTCTAAGAGGTTCTCTGATAATGTCTTGACACTTTGCTCGAGCAGTTGGCAACTAGTTTTTTTTCCTCTTTGTCATGCATTTAGTTGCGAGCTTTGAGGGTCTTGACCTCGGGTTCCATTGTATCTCATTGCATTTCCTCCTCATAATTTGGCCCTATCTTGGTCTGGGCATTTTCTATCGCCACACTACTCTCATCTCGCCTTGTTCATTCCAAATTTGCTCCTGCCAACTAATGTGTTTCCCCTGACACAAAACAAACACAAAATAAAGGAAAATGACTCGATCTAGACCTAGAAACGACACAAAAAGGGGCACAAAAATAGGCTCCATCATACACACACACACACTTTAACCATGCTTGTCTTCAAGCGCAAACGGCGTTGGACAAAAAGATAAAAGAAAATAAGACTCAAGGATAGACTCAAGACGAAACAAAGCATGCCCTAGATTTTAATTAAATCACTACATGAATATAGATTAAGCAAAGTTGTGAAAATACGATCAGACAAATAAAAATAGGAATTAAGCCTTCAAATTTTTCCCGCCAACATTTTTCACTCTTGTGTATAGTTCACGGTTTACGTTCAGGACAAACCTCATCGTGGGCTTGCCAAAGTGGGTGTAAAAACTGAGATAGGCCAAGATATGAAACGAAACATAAAAAATAACAGGCAATGGCGGGAAACATAGTCTCACCCCAACCTAGAACTAAAAAGACCTAAAAACTAAAAACGACTAAAAAAGAAAATAACTAAAAACTAAAAAATGAATGACGTCATTTAAGAGGCGAGGGAAAGGAAGTACCTGAATGGCTGAATCCTTGGGTTTTGGAGAAGCATGGCATTGTTGGACATAAAGTAAAGAACAAACAACTAAAATTAAAGAGAGACATACCAAGAAGAAACTTATGATGAACTAGAATGTAAAACGTCTTACCCAAACCGAGACTTGATAGAAATATACCTTGTTCTTTCCAAACCTGCTTTCAACAACCTATGTATCATCTCAAACACAAAATAGACATAAAATAAAAACTCGATCTAAACCTAAAAAGGACACAAAAAGGGGTACAGAAATGGGCTCTATCACCACGATTCTAGGAAACCATTTTTTTTTCTTTTTAATAACTTCAATAAATATATAATATTGATGACTTGAATTATCGTAGTTAAAATTATTGAGAATTAGTTCTTCATGGTGCTATCAATAGTTCATATAATTAGGGACTTGCTTGAATAAAACTCAAATAAATTCGTGAATATTTCATTAGCTATTTTATAAAAATAATAGTTAATGTGTCGGCAACAAGATATCAAGAATCAACATATGATGTTTTTTATTTGTAAAAATATCGATCACTCAATTTCCTGGATTTAGAAATTAGTATCACCGTAAAAAACTAATGATCAAAAGTTATAAATGGTTATAAGATAATAAATTCAATTATTTTAAGTCATATCTTATGCATTTATTAAAGTTATTCAAACAGAAAAAAGCTTCTTTTTGCAAGATAAAGAAAGTGTAATTTAGTTGGTAAAAAAGCTTCTTTTTTCAAATAATAGTTCGAGAGTTTGAATTTTTTTAGGTGCATGTATGTAGAGTTATGTATGAGCTGTAACTGAAAAAAGATACTTTATTTGGATAATAATTTTTTAAAGAAGTCTAAAGATAATGAAACTAGATTATAATAAATTTCTATACAATGAAGATAACACTATAAGTACATTTGACTGGAATTAAATATAGTTGACTTTCCTGTCCATATGACATATTGCTACTCAATAGTGGGCACATTAGCTCGTGCCCAGTGACGAAGCCAAGTACCGGGCTAGACTCGGGCATATTATCATAAACTAGTTGCTATTGTTTTGAATAACTTTTTAGTATCTTAATATAACTAAAATTGATTTTTTTTTTTGTGGGTTTTACTTTAGGTCATTAGTTCATTTCTTCAAAATATAGTGTTCGATATCGAGGAGGGATTTTTTTTGTCTTCAAAAAAGAAGTGTTGAAATTTTCGTTGGAATCATACCCCTTTGTACTTAAATTCTTGGCTCTGTCCCTGCTCATGCTGACGGTGGGTAGGTGAGCGTTTCTAGTTTAATCAAATGTCTACTCAATAATTATGCATATTAAATAGAATTTAGATTATTTTTGGTCATTTTGGATTTTCTTTTTAGAGTATAATTTTGGAATTGAAGTCATAACATCTAGAAATATGCACTGCACAAGAAAGCCTAAAAGCGTGGTTACTTGTAATTGGTAAACCATCTTAATCACATTACACAAACTTGAAACTATTAAGTGATATATCACTATAATATTATTTTAAAACATCGAGTACTTGATTGGAGTGAGTAGTTTTGTTATTTTTTTTAATCAAAAAACACTATCAACGTGACGTACGCACCTTTATGTAAAAACACATGAAAATAAAAAATTGAAGTAAATATATTTTTGCGTGATTAAGTTTGTTGTAGTACTCTAAAAAACGTCAATATCTTACAGAACACATCATATAAGAAATATAGTGCAAACAATAAAATATATTTTGATTATAGTCTAGATTACACAAGACGAAACTTGCAATATATTATATATGCCTTACCATCTGTACACCAAAATAAAAAGTTCTTGTAATTTTAAAATTTTGATTTGCCTATTTTAATTGATTCCTGTTATGAAATAATTAATTCAAGGTTCAATAGTGTGAGTAGTATATTATATTTTACAAAATATAATAGCTCGTCAAGAATTAACTTTGCCTTATAATAATTTGGTTTACCTAAACCAATATATTTTACATATAACAAATGCCGCAAGTATATTTAAAAGATGAATTTGCATATGAAGTCGACAACCTTATCTAGCAGTTACATGATGTTGGCAATAATTATTTAGATAGAATAGATATTTTAACAAAACGAGATTGTTATTGTGTTTCAAATCTATAATAAATATCAAATATAATAATATGTCGAACTAATTCATTGAGATAGTCATAACTAATAATTGGTCACAAACTTAATAAAATTACAATATAGTTGAATTGTTTTGAAGGGATATAAATGCCTTTATTTAACTTATTCATTTTCACCTCTAATACATTTTCACCTTACTTTTCTCAATTCAAATTTATGACTTCTCTCTATTCAAATTTTTTCTAGTTCTCTTTTTCTATTCAATTTTTTTCTAGTTCTCTCTATCTTACCTTTTTTTATCTTCTCTCTCTTGACGGCGTCGATGGGAATAAGTTTTTGAAACTTTCTGCTCTTCGACGTTTCTAATTATCGTAAGCTTTCTCCGACGGTTGCGGCCGCGGTGTTTACTATAGGGGGTTGTGGTTACCTAAAGTCGACAAGCTTCTCTGTATTTATTTCACTCTAACGACTAGATTTTCTGACATCTTCTCCTGCTAAATCCTATTTTTAACACTTGTGATTACTACATCTATAATGGTTCGAATTTAGTAAATTCGCCAAATTCAAACCACGCATAACAAGTGTGGTAATGATAGTACGATTTGGCTGAATTCATATCATGCATGGTATGAATTAGCGCGCGCAGTGTTGAGGCCGTACAAGTGCAAGTTTAGAATGCATTATATGAATTTAGCCAAATTCAAACTATACATACCGAATTCGAACCACCCATATCAAGTTTGGTACGCATTTTATAAATTGGCTGAACTCATATCATACATATCAAACTAGCGCGCATACGGCCTCGACATTGTGCATGAAGAATTTTGTATTTGTGGTATAAATTGACCAAATTCATACCAGGTTACCAAACTATCCGCGCACACGGCCTCGACTATGCGCGTGTAAGTTTGGTATGCATGGTATGTATTCGGCCAATTCATACCACAAATAGCAAACTTTGTGCGCAACACGATAGAGAACGCCCACCCTCAGGTTTTGTATGCATGGTATGTATTTCATCGACTCATACCATGCATATCAAACCTATTTTTATATATTTTTTCAAAAAATGGCTTTGTGCCCATAAGTTTGGTGCGTAAGTTTGGTATGCATAATATGGGTCGATAGAATACATATAATTCATACAAAACTTGAGGGTGGTCGTCCTCTATCGTGCTGCGCACAAAGTTTGGTATGCATGATGCGAATGTGCCGATTTCATGTTGAATCGGTCAACTATCAACCCTCTTGATTCGGTCAAACTCACAACCTTAATTCACTCAGCACCTCAAACTCTCTATAAATACTCATTCCATCTCAACCTTAATCCCCACTCTCTCTATAAATACTCTTACGTCTCTTTTCTCTATAAACATCATTTTGCACTGCCATCTCTAACCATTGCCGCCTTTAACACCCAGACACTAGACCACATAGCCACGTGTAAGAATAATATATCTATAAGTGTGTGTATCTAAACCTAGAGAAAATAGAAGCTTTGAGGCCACTGTATAGAGAAGCTTTGAGATATCCACTTGAGTTGTGTTCTTGTAGTTCGAACATGACCACCATAACTCTTTTCTGCACAAACTCACTCTTCATGCTAGTCTCATTTCTCCACCGATGCTTCACTCTCTCTATAAATACTTTCAGTTCTCTCTTCCCGCTTAACCCGAATTCCCACCTTCCTCGTCACCTTAATACGTTTGTGTATCCAATCCCAGAAGGCAAAATGAGTGTGTGTATCCAACGCCACATGTAGGGCTGCTTCCACAAAATGAGTGCGTGTATCCAACCCCATATCTGAAGTTGGTTCCCTACGCTACCTCATCTAGGTGCTGAGCTTCATCAAACTTCAGCTAGTTTTGATTTAACATTCAGACCATTAAAAGAAAAAAAGCAAACGAACAATGCAACGTTCTCTCGGTTTTTGTTCTTGGAGTTTGGTCGGGAACCTTTTCCCAATTTTGGCGACTGAACCTTGTCGTGCTATGGAGAATAATAAGGTTGTCCAATACTCGGTATTGTTTCAAGTAGAAGAATGAATATAATTTCCATGTGTTTCTAGAAGATTGAATTGAGTGTAATTTTCTTGTGTTTGTACAAGATTGAATGTAGTTTCCTTGAATGAAATTTAACAGGAATCACTTGTTCTTTTATGTTGATTTTTTCAGAGATATTTGACTATTTTTTGTTGTGATTGTGAAGAAGTTGATCAAGCGCACCGAATTCATACCATGCATATCACATATGTGCGCTGAATGCAAATGTCTTGCGCACAAAGGATCGGACCGCCAATTTTGGACGATTTAATATTTTTTTCCACCCAATTTTATCTTTAGCCCCATCACTACAAAAAACACGGTAAACACCAAAAATCCACCGGTAAAATAAGTTAACGGGGGATTACCATTTGCCGGAAAAAAATTACCATTTGCTGTAAAAAAAAACATATGTGCGCTGAATGCAGATGTCCTGCTGGCCATGCTGCCTTAAGTAATCCCATATTTGAAAATTAGTATATTATAAACATGAACATCATCATATATGGCATCCATCAAACACACAAAACAAACAAACTACTGTGAATAATTATCTAAATAAGTCAGTTAACGCCAATGCTGCAGCAAATCAAATTACATAAATCTAGTACTTAATTAACTCAGAAGAAGATTCTGAGAAAAACCTAACCCCAATTTTTGACATACAAGAATCAATGGTGTTATTGTTTACTAATCGCCATTGATTATCTAAGTAATCTCTATCAACAACACCATTGCTCTGCATTAAACTATTGTCACTTAAATATGCTACTAACTGTTGTTGCTTGTTCCGATACTTCTCCATCATTTCACCTGCACATATCTTAAAAATCAAATTAGAATCTAATTAGAGTCATCCTCAAAGAGATAAGTTACGTACATAGGAATTTAAATTACAATCTGTAGTCGTAACCACCCTCACGACAGCCATACTCGCCTCCGCCGCCTCCATAACAACCTCCATCTTCTCGGCATCCGTAGCCACTGCCACCGCCTATGCCATAACCTGCAAGAAGAAATTATACCAGATCTGTCAAATTCATACCAGATATAATCAAATTCATACCAGATCTTGTAAATCGATAACAAAAATAGGGGGAAAATGAATCTGAAAGCGATTTTATCCGATCTTTAACTCTATTAAGAGAGAGGAAAATAGAACATAATGTTTCAGAGTGAACCAAGTCAGATTCGACTCGATGACTTCACCGTATTAGGATAAGGCCTAACCGAGTGACAGATCTATGGTGGCCCAAGCGAAACCACGGATGAAACATTTATACTAATGTGTTGGCGTACGCCTTCAATTTATAGAGAGAGAAGAGGAACGAGAAGGGAATGAGTAATGTGAAATGAAGAATTGTTGATTGAGTCAGTGTAGTGTATGGGCATTTATATTGGTAAATATAGATAGGTTTATGTCAAACCGGGTGCGCAATGCGTATGGTGTTTATTATTGGCGTGAATTTATGAAATTAATTTACCGAGTATGATGTCCGCTGATAATAATAAAATATTTATATATTTAATTTCTGAAATTAAATTACCAACAGAATACGTCCCCTGATAATATTGGTAGACACATATCTGCCGGTACAAGAAATTTTCTATTCAATATAATTTTTGAATTTAATTTTATCGTTTGATTATGTTCGCCGGTAATACCAACGGACACATATCCGCCGCTAAATCTGGCATGGCCCCAAAATTCGTCGGTAAGGCCGTCGCTATAAGTACCAATGGATAGTCTGTCGATAATCCGCCGCTGATTAGCGATGGACATTATTCCGCCGGTAAATCCATCGGTAAAACACGTAATTTTTGTAGTGTGTTTTTTATCCTCATTCTTATTCACTTACAACTCTAGTATTAACAAGAACTCTATTCTCTTCACTCATTCTTATTCTCGGCTATTATTTTTCTCTCTTCTACTTCAATTTCTCTCAATTTGTGCGAGCTATTATTACTCGATCCATCTTTCCATTTGCCGAGTTACTGAGTTGTTGAGTTATTTGCTAGTGTTTGATCGTCATTTCATTAGGTCACCTTAGAGATGTTGAGCGACTGAGAATTCACCCGAAAAGATATTGAACCAAATGTGTTAGGAATGAACTTATATGGCCGAGTGCAATATTTGGTATGCATGGTATGAAATTGGCCAATTTATACTATACATACAAAAATTTGTGCATGCAAGGTTGGTACCCGAATTAAGGATAGGTACCCACCCTACGTGAACAGAATTTGGTATGCATAGTATGGACTATTCAAATTCATACCATGCATACCCAACTTGCACGCAGGGCCGAGGCCTTATGTGTACAGATGTCGATATTTGTGGTGCGAATTAGCATAATACATACAATGCGTGCGTACGGCCTCAGCACTGGTATGTGTGTGCGCGCAGTATTTCTATGCATGGTATGAATTCCACCAATTCATGCCACGCATTTCAAAATTTTGCGCGCAATGCCTATGCGAGGATTATTATACCGAAATACTAGCATACCACACTTACCGTACCGAAAAGTTGAAATTTCAATATAACGTAATTTTTGATACGGTATGATGCCATACCAGAAGGTTTAGGTACGGTAGCGATATGTATTTCTGTATACCACGATATATCGTGGTATTCCGAAAAGTCCGTATATACCATACTTTTGTGGTATACATAAAAAAGCATGGTATATACCAAATTTTCAGTATACCACAGTATCGATATACACCGATAATACGATATATACCGAATTTTCATACCATACATATATATACATATATGTATGTATATTAAATAAAAAATATATTCTAAAAGTTAAAATATGTTAAATATTTAGAAAATGAAAATGTTCAGTTTTCGGTATGAAACGATATTTCGGTATAACGGTATTTCAGTATCTTGTACCAAAATCCGGTATACTGTAAAGTATAGTATGCCAAATTTTGGTACGGTATAGGTATTGAAAATTCTCCAACTAAAATTTCGGTATACTGAAAAATTCGGTGCGGTAACGATGTGATATGCTTGGTATGAAATTAGTCAATTCATTCTATGCATACCAAAATCTGCGCACACAATGTTTTTGGAACCAGAGCAGGCGATTCTTGAACTGGCGGCATCATTAGTTTTTCCAATCGACAAAAAGACACCTAAGATCAAACTTTAAAATGACAAACTTTTTTATAATATGTTTTTACACTTCGATGACAACAAGTGAAATGTCCATTCACTTTGTATAGTAAATGCAGGTATACACAATAAAGACCAACTTTCGTTTCAAGTGTTTTAACAGTTTTAAGACAGCAGGTGAAACGTCTCTTCACTTAGTACAGTACACGCAGACATGCACAATAAAAAAAAAAAATTAAAAAATAACAAATTTCGGTATACATGGTATGAATTTGCATATTTCATACCTTGTGTACCAAGCATGCGAGCCTAGTGTCGAGGATGGCCGATCGCAATATTTGGTATACATGATATGAAATTGGTCATTTCATAGTATATATACAAAAATCTATGTGCTTAGGGTTGATACCTGAATTAGGGAGGTGTACCAACCCTGCGGACATAAGTGTGGTATGCATGGCGTGAATTCAGTCAATACATATAATTAATACTAAATTATGGGCGCATAGTGATGGTTCACATGGTATGAGTTGGACGGTTTCGTATGTTGCGTACCAACCATGAGCGCATATTTTGGTACGCATAGTATGAATTGGCCAATTTCATACCATTCATACCAAATGATGCGCTCGACTGGTTTTTGCACTAAGCGTGCTTGTTAGGTACACAAGGTATGGAGTGTACCAATTCATACCATGCATACACAAGTTTTATATTTTTTTTCTTTTTTACTGTGCATGCATGGATTTACTGACAAACATTTCACCTGCTATCTTGTAACTTTAAAAACATTGTAAAAAAAAGTTGATCTTTATTGTGCATGCCTACATTTACTGTGAAGAATGAAGGGACGTTTCACTTGCTACCTTGGAACTGTAATAATAATTTAAAACAAAGTTGGATTGTTTCTTATTTGCATTATATTGGATTCATTGGTTTTTTTAATTAACGACTAAAAAATTCAAATCCTAGAAAAGGAAAAAAAATCGAACCCCACTCTCCAAGGCCAACAGAAAATTACCGATAATCATCTTCACAATACTACCGAAAGTTAGCGAAAATTAAAAAAAAATAGGATTAATGAAATCAATTAAACTAGGATAAGATCTCACATGTATCCTTATCAGGTAACTATAACGCCCCGAAAATTCAAAAATTAAAAATAATAAGAATTTAAAAGAATTAAGAATTTATTTTTATTTTGATTATTGAATGGGAAATTTTAGAACATAAAATAATCTGATAGTATTTTGGTTGAATTATTAAAGTAGGAATTATTAAGGTAAAGCTATTTTGGTAATTTAAGTTTGATTTTTGGGAATTTGTTAAGCGAATAATTAAGTTTATTTTTGTGATTTATGATACTCAATTTGTATAGAATATAAGTGTGCCTAGCATATAATTAATCTTATGCTATATATATGTGTGTGCATAATTTAGTTTGGACCTACGAAATAAAACAAAATAAGTAAGTGATGATTAAATTAGCTTGGACTTATGTAGATTATGTATGTTGGGCTTGATATTTGTTGAAAGTCTTAGATAAATTAAAGTCTAAAAATTAACCAACAAAATAAAGTATATTTCTATCCTATGTTTTGGCCCCTATATTTCCCTCCTATGTTTCTCTTCTATTTTTTCTTTAGTTCACACCTAGACTAAATAGTGATGTAGGTGTTTTAATTCTAGCTTGTACATGTGTGTTATTCTAAGTGAGGTGTCAAGAGTTGGTGTGCATAAGTAAATAGTGTCCCCAACACTCGTCATCCTTATTTTCCATCCCTCATTTTCGGCACTTAGAGAGAAAGAAAGGGAGAGAGAGCTCCAACACACACATCTATTTTTCTCTTTATTTTCAAAAATTACAAAGAAAAGAGAAGAGAAAAGAGCTCCATCACCTCCCTACACCATCCCCATTTCGAACAACATGAGAAAAGAAATAAAACAAGCTAGGTAACATGTGTGTAGGAGTGTTTGATGAATGAATATTTGCTTTAAAATGCATCTTTGATGTTAAGATGATGAGTTTTGAAATGAAGTCTCAAAAGCCAATAGCACTATGTTTCGGCGAGAAGTTGTGAGGCTGACTGAGCAAACTAAGCAAACCATTTTAGTTTGCCTTAAAAATTATACTGGCCACTGCAATGAGTTAAGAGCATTGTGTAAAGTTTTTAGATTTGTATATGCACGAATGGATATTTGGCGAGTTTTACAAATATAATGCCAATATGGCTTCCAATTCTGATAGTCTGTACTAAAATATGCATATTTTTTTAACGGCTGAAATTATGCTTTCTGATTCGAACAATATAAAATAGACATGAATAACTTTCATTTGCCACTGATTTATCTAATTTTAAACTTCGTATTGGTCATAATGATTTTTCAAAGTTCAAGTATTTTCTGTAAAACTATGAAACTAAACTGAAAAGTGTGGATGCTTGATAAGTATTTGTTTTGTATTGCCCAAATTTTATGGTACCAGGTTATTTAATGGGTATAGAGTATGAATAGTAGTTTATGATGATTATAAAGTATATTATGATTTGCATAGGTCTTTTTTTTATTAAAAAAAAAGAATTTCTAAGATGGGATTGGTTCAAAATTATTTGTTAATATAGTGAATAATGTACTTAGTGATTTAGACCATTGAAGTATATGGTAACATTGATTTCCAAGATTATGTTAGTTGTCTATATTTTGAAATAAATTTGCATATGCTATGAAAATGTGTTTTGGTGTTGAAGAAAGGTTGTTAAGAAAACTTTCATAATTTGCCTTGTTTTTTGTGTATCTTGTCTAAATTATTCAGCATACTGTAAGATGACAACTTGATTAAATAATTTTTAAATTATCAATAAGGTGTCTAGATATTCTCTAAAATTTTTGAAAATTTAAAGAGTACATTTACTATTTACGAAAATTATTTTTAAAACGTAACAAAAAACTGTCCAATTTTGATAGACTGTGGGGAAATTGGTTTATCTCCCAAACCACTATGAATTGTTGAACGAACCTTTTTGTATTGAAAACTAGACTCTCTGAAGTAACAAAAAATGTCAAGTTATGCCTCTAAAGCATTATGAATGAATACAAAATATTAGTGTGAATAGTTAAGTGAATGTGTATGGAAAATACTTTGAATTTCACATCTAGATTGTTAATCGAAGATAAATTGAGGGAGTTTAATTTGTATATAGTCCTATTGTATTATGAGTTAATATATATTATATAATTCTATAAGGTGATTATACCTAAGTATTATTCGAAGAAAGGAAAAAGAAGCAAGACGGAGAAAGGTTTTATCACTCAAGGTAGGATCTTCAATATGTGAATGTGATTTTCATGATTATATAGGTATTGCCCTAGTTGTCAAATATGTTAAAAACATGTTAAGTATGTTATGGTTAGTGCAAAACATGTTATGATTATTGCGAAGCATGTTATAGTTTATGCCTTATGAATATGTGGATTAAATAAATATAATTTGTATATAATATAGTGGTACAAGTTAGTTGAATACCCTAATGGAGTTGATATGTATAACTAGAGTAGTTTAAAGAGTATGTGTAACATGTTTAGGTTGATATATTAACTTTGTGATGAGGACGCTATTGTTTGTGTGCAATCTGCGTATAATATGATTTATTGGAATTGATGCTGTGAGAATTGATACGTTTAACCCGATATATGCTTTTGAAGTTGATAGTTTAGTCTGGGCAAGTTAAACGTGTAAGTTTGATATGAAATGATATGTGAATTTGTTCTTAAGAAATCATTATAAGTTTGTACACTGACCATGTGATAAGCATGACATAATTTATATGCGCTATGTTCATAATATGGTTTTAATATGATATACTAAATGTACAAATGTAAAATAATTGATGATGTTATACCATGACTTAAGTATGTTATATTAAGTATGTTATGCATAAGTTTACTGGATTATATAAACTATGCAACGATTCTTCATATAAGTTTACTTGGTTGCTACGAAATGGATTTAAGGATGTGGTATCAACTATGAATGAAGCGTTATAAATAAATATATGGAATTATTCAAGTATGAAATGATTTATAATCTCAAAAGAATTTATGAAATCATATATGTGTGATTAGCCATGTGCTTAAGTGTAGTCCTTGGGTATAGTTGGCATTGATGGCGTGATCAATGAGGATTCCCCGAAATCTGGGATCCCATATGATGTTGTTTAGAATTTAATATCATGCAAATTGATCATTAAATAATTCAAAATCGTAGATCATGATATCTAAGAGTTTGAATGTTACCTTTAATTACAGATTTTCTGTTTGTAGACAAGGGCTTGCAACTTCCACCACTCATCCAATTTTCTACCTCGAATCTTCTAGGCTATACCCAAATTCAAGGTTTGAATACAGTGTGGACTGCATTCTATCAAACCATATAGGCTGAAGAGAATAGAGAGAAAAACAAATAGAGAGAGAACAGAGAGAAATCATGCTTAGACAGGTTTCTCATGCAACTGACTTAATGAATTTAATTCTCCACTCTCCTATTTATAGAATATGTAATGGGCTAGGCTAGGGATATAAGTAAATTTGGACTAGGCCTTCCTATTGGGCTTTTACTAATTAAATTGAGCTCCAATTTAATTTAAGCTCAATAGAATATTAATTTGGAGCACTATATAAATTAACATTGACTTACCCGTCAAAAACAGTGCTGACATGCATCTCATGCCCATCTATTTTCCCTTGATGATTCCACATGCATCATCAACTTATAAAATAAGTGGTCAAGGTATGAGCCTATGAAATTCCTGTCATCACTGAGTTTCCATTCTTACGAATGGTGCTTCATCTTTATGTGTTTTGATAGCCTTATCAACCCATAGTTCTTGTGAATTTGCCATTGCACCTGAGTTATCACAGCAGACTGTGATACTCTCTAGGCATATTCGAAACTACATTTTATATCTATTAGGAAGTTCTTGAGCTAAGTGTTTTTCCATGCAACCGCGGAAGCGGTTACATTCAGCTATCATGAGGGAGTCAGTGATAATTTATGTTTCACACGCATTCATTACATGACTCAACTTCCTAAGGAAAACACATATGTAGAGGTAGATTTCTCGAGTCATAAATAGCTTTGGAATTTTATTTTGTATAACCCACATGACATAGATTGTCCAACTGGTAAATCTAAATATACTCCTTAACCTCTTAAGGCACTTGATTATACTCCTTACATAGTCCAATGTCTTGACCAGTGTTAGACTAATATTTTTTGCTACTATGCAAAAGCAAAGTAAATAACAGTTACTTTGCGTATTGTAGCATCCATGAGATTCCCATATGCACAAGCAAATGGAAATTTTATCACTTACTTTATCTAATTTTGTCTTGTATAAGACATATAACTTAGATAGGGTGATTCCATCTCAAAAGATAAAGATATATACCACTAACTTCTTATCACATCTCGAAAGGTAAAGATATATACCCCTAACTTTCTCACTTACTCTATCTAAATTTGTGTCGTAAGACATATACCCCTAATTTCTTATCACATTTCACAACTTTCGTCAGAGCACTATTCAAATTCTTAGAATTTGACCACCTACGGAAAAATAAAGGTTTTATTATCTTTAAGCTACCTCAAGTTCATTAATGAACTTCTTTATGCTTTTACATCATTTATCCATTTGCTTTAACTACAAATCTGTTAGGTAGTTCTATATAAACGGTCTCCTCAAGACTTTTCCTTAAAGAAAACTGTCTGAATGTCCATTTACAAAACTTTCTAAATTATATAAATGCTATCAACAAGAAAATACTGACCAACTTAAGCACAGATATAGGCGAAGATTGATTTCATCATTATTGATGTACTATTTCGCCGCCAGTCTTGCCCTAAATACAACAGTCTTCTCGTTAGCTCATCTTTTACTCTTGTAGCTCATTTACTCCCACTTGTTAAACAACATTAGGTATGAGTACAACATCGTAATTTTTCTTGTTTAGCATTGATTACAGTTAGGATATCATCGATTTTGTGTAAGAACGATTATCCCTTTAGTGTATAGCTTCTTTGTAGTTTAGGGATTCGGTTCTTCCAAGCTAGACATGGAATTTTAAGATTCTTCTAAGCTCAAAAACCTTTAAGTTGTTTGACAATCATCCCAATACATTAGAATCTACTACACACGATCTCTTTGCAGCTTAGGGATTCAGTTCTTCCAAGCTAGGAACTGGATCCGAAGATTCTTCGAAGCTTAAGAACTTTGTAAGGTTATTTTATAACCTTACCACTGCAATGAGATTCTATAATGTGTATATGTGATAATTAGGGTATGGCGGTGGTGCAGAGCACCAAGCCACCATACAATCTGTATTTTCTCTTGGATACGCGGTATACAGACAGTTTTTAATTGCTTAAAAAACTCTCAGCTTAGTGGATTTGTGGTTTTTCATTTAGTCTTATCTTGAGAGTCGGACATTTGTATAACCAATGTCCTTGTGATCCTTTGAACTATGGAAATTCTACACTTTCTTTCCCTTAGAATACTCATACACAAATACATTTTAAAATGAGGTGCTAATCTAATCGTCATCCTTCTTCAACACGAGTGTTGGTCATTTCCAAACCATGAGATGTTTAAATTAGGTTGTCGCCCAATTAACTCAATTTCAATCTTGAGGACCAATTTATAGTACCAAATTTAAAATGTACATTACCGTCTCTTAAGTATCTTATAAACGAAATAGACAATACTTTAATAACTTATCATTCATCTAACCATCTGAAAGAGTCCATTCCTCATTTCCGCTACATCATTTGTTTGGGAAACCAGATGTGGTCAATTAGGATATGATTCCCGCTTCTGATTAGTAGTCCTTAAATTCACTGTTAAGGTACTCGTATCTACGATCAGATCGTAGACACTTGATAGTCTTTTCAAGACACGTTGCCACAAGTGTTCTGGATTCTATGATAAGTCAAAGGTTCATCATAACTTGTGACGTATCAATAAGACATATCCACATTTAGAGTAATCATCGACAAAAATCGAAATACTCTAAGACAATTTTAACTTGAATCGATGTTGGTCAACAATTATCATAAATGAATGAGTTCTAACATATTATTGGCCCTAATCCCTTAACCTTGAAAAGTCTTTTTCGTCATCTTACTTTTCCAAAAATGATTTCGCAAGTTGGAAAGGGTTCTACGCATAGATCCTACTATGGATCGTGGTCTGCCAACTTTTGGATCATTTAATGTCAGTATGACCAATCCTTTAGATGCCAAAATATATGTTTCATTCATGAAACTTGGAGACTTCTCTTTTAGAATCGATTTGACAAGTTATAATTATTTGTTAGATAAAGTTGTGCATAATTTATAATATATAGATTGTAACTAATATGCAAAATAGATAATGATGTTGCTTTTTTTTAATAACCATTAGATTATTAAAAGAAACAATTTATCCATTTATTACTAATTTAGAAATAGAACTTGCGTTCTTTCTAAATAAGCATATAAAACAAATCTCTAAACAAATTATTATTACTTGCATGGCTCCCACTGCAACAGCTGCTATTTTCATAGCATTGCACTAGATAATAGCGTCTATTACTAAGTCATCTTGTTTCCAAGCAATCTCGCTTTATTAAAGCAGACATAATCAACAATTCTTGTTTCTACTACCTAGAAATAGGTAGAACAAATCACTGAATTATGTTTCGACTTATAGTAATTAAGGTGTACATTTATCCACTTTTGTGTCCTTTTCTATAACTATTTAAAAAACTTGTCTGATGGCTTTTCAAGTTAATCAGGACAATATTCAAATTAATTATTTTCTTGTTCCAAAATAATACTCGAGAAAAATTCATTTGAGTAATTAAAGTAACAGGAAGAAAAAGATAGGTAGTGAAGAAACAAACATATTGTCACATACTATGTTTGATACAAAAATTGAAAACAACCACAAAACAATTAATGCATCTCACAACAGTCAAACACGAACTAAGTACGCCACTAGGGTCGTCAAATATTGATTCATGCTCAAAACAAAATTTTTTGGACCCACGACGTAACAGACTAACAGATAGACCAGAGACCATGCTACTAATAAAATTCTACAGCTATCAATTTAGAAGTCTACTCATATGAACTTGCAATTTCTTAGAAAATATAGCTCCCACTAGAGTGGATCGGTAAATTCTTAGAAATTACTTCATAAATAGACCAATTTATAGAGACAATATACAACACTTATTTATTTATTTTTACATAAATAAAACTTAGTCGTAATTATCGCTTAGTCATTATAAAACATGGCTTTTGCATAATTATCATATAAGCAGATAAGAGCAATTAATCCACTTAAAACACAGACAAAAAATTGCCAAAATAAAATTGATAAAAAAATAAATTACAACTCATTTATATTTGGCAAAACATTTCCCTGAACTAGATAATTAATAAAATAAATTTGGATTTTAAGAAAAAAATTGAATTAAAATTCGAAATTTCCAAAAACCCCAAATTTAGGAACAAACCTTAGATTTTCAATTCAGCCGCCACAGGCGGCGGCCCTGCCGGCCACCACTACCAATCGATGAGACAGTCCAATTGGGGGCATCAATTTGGTCAGAAACGGCCTCCGGCACCGTCGATTAAGCCGAAAACCCTTATGTCCGTCACTCTCTGAAGCCATCGATACCCCATGTCTTCGACTTCGCCGGCACAGACAGCTTCTGCTCCGAAAACCGCCACCAATCGACTCGCCTTATGGTGGCCGGGCGATTGGCGTCGGAAATTGGACGAAAACCGCCCTTTATCGTTGTGAATTTCACCGGACAAGTCAACATCTTCATGTAAATTAAGGTCGTCGTCTTCTCGTCATAACTTCTCTGTGCACGTCAAACATCGGGGACCAGTACCTGATGGGTTTTTAAGCTTGGACCACATGATTTAAAACCCTAAGCTCACGTGCCTCGAATGATCGTGCTCCGCCGAGAATTACTCCGGGAAAGTCGCCTGTTTCGAGCAAATCAGGACCGCCACATTACCGCCGGAAATTATCTGTCTCCGATAAGATTCGTGGCCCAGCACCGAATGTGCTTGAAAGAAATCTTTCTGTGCTATAAAGCCCTAAGATATCCCTGTCTGGTTCATGCTCCGTCACCGAAAATCACATCTTGAACCACCGCGAATTTAAAACCCTAGCGAACCGTCACTTTCACCGGCCGAATTCTCCATCTCCGGCATGCAATAGGCGACGACGACCACCCTTGGTCGAAGACAGGACCACGTGCGTTGATTAACGCCGGAAAGAAAACCCTTCAAGTTGTCAAAAATCGAGCCAGAAAGCCCATGCTTCGCGGCTAGGGTTTTCTTGAACCCTAGTCCACTGTGACGCGTTTTTCGAATGATTCACGACGCCACAGGCCAAACCACCGGTCCCGTTCGACTCATTTTCGGTCCAAGCTAGCCATTGGTCTTAGTTCCATCATCGATCGAGTCCAGATTAGCCTTGAATTGCGCGTCAAAATGACTTGTTGACCAACCTGAAAAAGAAACCCTAGGTTTCGTTTTCCAGCTAACCATGGCTGTTTTCCATCACCTCCACCTCCCTAGGGTGTCCGACAACCTGGTGGTTCACACCGTCGCGCCACCCTTGAGATGGTGGCTCGATTTGACGTTCGTTTAAGATCAATTCGAATTCGTTTCGATTTTTCTAACATTTTCCAAATCAAAACCTTAGGTTTTTCAAACCTATTTTGATAAAACAACAAATCTGAAACGTTGTTGGGTGATGCTCCGCGACATACATGTCGTGGCCCGGACCCGACACTCCATTCTTCGTGTTCTTTGTTGATTTTTCGTTCCAATTACACATAATTTACAAGAAATAAAAGAAAAACAACCTAATCTACTACGGTCAACCCCTATGGGTTTACAACTCTTGAAAAACCACAAGAATGAAATTAAATTGCATTCAATTCCATGCAAATTCAGATCAATTGTAGAAATTAAATTCACACAAAATAAATTTGAAAAAATATGCATAAATGCAGATAACCCAGGAAAAACAAATTAAATTCTAAACATGAGAGCTTATGATCCAACTCTGATACCAATTGATGGAAGGATCGATGAGGATACCCCGAAACTCGAGATCCCATATGACGATGTTTAGAATTTAATTATCATGCAAATCAAATTAAATCTGCCTAGAACGCAAATTGACAATTAAATAATTCGAAATCATAGATCATGATATCTAACAGTTCGAATGTTACCTTTTGTTTGTAAACGTGGGCTTGCACTCCCACCACTCCTCCAATATTCTACCTTGAATCTTCTAGCCTATTACCCAAATACAGGATTTGAATGCAGTGTGGACTGCATTCTATCAAACACTGGCTGAAGTGGAGGAAAAAAATATATAGATAACAGAGATAAATGACGTTTATGGAGTGAAATCACGCTTAGGCGTGTTTCTCATGCAACTGACTAAATTTATTTAATTCTCTACTCCCATATTTATAGAATATGTACTGGGTTAGGCTAGGTATCCAAAGAAATTTATATTAATTCTCTCTATTGGGCTTTTACTAATTAAATTAAGCTCCAATTTAATTTAAACCAATAGAATATTAATTTGAAGCACTATATAAATTAATATTGACTTATCCGTCCAAATCCAAATTATGAATAATTTCTGCTTCCTTTTTAATTATTTATTTCTCATGTTTAAGATTCTAATATCCATTAATTAATTTAAGCACGTTGTTGGCTTTAATAATTAATATCTTTTACCAAGTGTGGTATAGTTTAAGAATATTATTTATTAACCTGTCGGGTTCCGTATAATAGATTCTTTTTTTGAAACACCTCTTGGGGATATTATCAACTTGGTTCTCCAGGACACAATTCATTACAATAACAATCCTAGCACTGCTAAATATTAATCACCACCGCCCAATATATCAGGATTCTTGGTTACGAAAAACTCGCACATTTTGATAAGTCAAAGTAGTGCATAACCAATACCGTATGCTCAATGTTATATACAAAGATTCAGAAATAAATAATCACAAAGATCTCATCTTTTAGTAATCAGCAAGAAAGACTTATCCCAACGTGAGTCCATTTAATGTTATACCACACTAGTGTCGTTAGTCTCCTAAGGTTATGATACTTCTATACAAACACTGCAACCTTTCATGATAGATCGTGCAAGTCTATCTATGCTGTTAAACTTAATTTTCTTCTGCAAGGGCAACGACTGAGAGACCTTTAGTGATGACCAGACCACCATTCAGTCAACAATAAAAAAGATCTAGACTTGTTTGCTTGAGTATAATCACATATTATATTACTCAGAATATAATTACCAGATTAGAAAGGGCAAACCACACAACAATAATATCTCTTCACAAAAGCGAAATACATTAGCAGCTCGTAAAGCATACTTTCAAGTATACAACCCCAATAGGCATGCCATAGATGTAACACCCCTTACTCAATTACCAAGTAACTGAATAAGTGACGTCACGTTTTAGCAAACTTATGCAATTATTACACTATTTTAGAGTATTTCTTTTTCTTTTCTTTTTTTGAAAAGGGGGCTCAACTTTAGGTTGGCCTTCTTAAAAGTTGTGACTTAGCTCAAAAATAACCTCCAGAAACTTTAAAACTTAATTCTACAAAAGACAAGAGCATAGCTACAGTAAATACATAAGACCATGTCATTTTAGCATACCACTCCTATTACATTATGGGAAATTACCAAAAGATGTATGTGACTAGATGACCGAAAGTTGCGAATCAACTGAGAAACGTCCCAAAAGCTAGTCTGCAAAGGAACAGTATGGGGGGAGGTGAGCTTAAACAAGCTCAGTAGCGAATTCACACATTAAAATCTAATTCTCACAATTCGAAAGGCATGTTAGTTCTACACAAAGTAATACATATTTAGCACATCACATCCCAATCATGCTTGTCACAAAATCAATGTACTAACTTCTAATTATACCCTAAGTAAACATTCAGTTATTATTTCATATGGAAGCTGAGTATATATGTTTAACCTACCCAAACTTAAACCTATCAATCCAAACTTTGCATTTCATATCAAACCATGAATTAGTCCACATTTGCTTCAACTGAACATTTAACGAATTCCAACTAATATGGTGCGTGACAGTTATATCTCGTAATCCTACATATCTATAATATCTAAACTCTCACATGCTTTAAGGTAAGTACATATTCATTTAACTCTCTGAACTCAAGAATAACCTACTCACACGTATTAGTCACTTATTTATCATGTCCTCAATGGAGAGATAGCAATAAACATAATTCAAGAACCATAGAAACAAATCACGTCAACTCTTTAATCCAATTGGTAATATCACATAACAATCTTTCTTTCTCTTTTTCCTTTTAAAAAAAAAAACTAAACACTCTTTCCAACAAGAAATCTTCAAGCATGACCAAATATAACATATCATTGCGTTCAACCACTATACAACGTCACATTTTTATTTAATTTAGAAATGATCGTTTAAGTCGCTAGTGCTTATATAGGTCTAAATATTAATAACACACATGAAAACATATTTAGCCCCTTAATATGCTTGGTGAAAACACGGGTACACGGACCACATATAACCCGATAAGGATGTCCTTTATGCAAATTTTTCCCCACATGGGCACCGATCGAACCCATCTAGGGCCTGCACTGTTGCTCCCATGTATGCCTATCGTATGTATGGCAGTGCACAAATTTTCATGTATGCCTATTACAAGACGTATTGCATGTATAACTAATCACGTAGACAAATGGATCATCGCTTCGGTTATCCAGAAGGCAAATGACTAAGCGTATATGCAGTACTGTTGTCCTATGGCATGCCAACTATACCATGTGACTCACTCAAACATTGGGGCGTATACAAATAGATTTCATACTTTTCATTTCATATATTAAGCATGTAGAAACCTCACATCGTGCTTTTATTCATATACATATCACATTCATAACACATGCTATTTCAATATCTATTGGTGCTATACCATCAACATGACACTTAAACATGATTATCATATTGACAACAACACTTTCATTACCATACTAGGATATATCATCAATTTTCAACAACCGTTAATTCAAATAAAAAAAATCAAAGAATACAATTTCACATTAATTCACTAGTCATGATTAATACTATCCTAAGCATATATAAGGAGTAACATGCAATTCAAGCCGAAAAGAATTAAATTCTAAGGTGCAAATACACTACCTTAGTAAGCCCAACAACATTAAAAAAATGGTAGTCTACTGTTCTTGAGCCTTCTCCTTGCCTTTGTGGCTTGAGCTTGGGTCTTTCTCACCTTAATGGAAATTTTAAACAGACAACGTATATAAATACTTTATTGCTTACAAAAAGTTATAATATCTAAACTCATATTTCCCCTTTTTATTCGAAAGTCTAGTTATGTAGTTTTATAGGGTTTTCTATCTTTACATACATTCCTTAAGGTCATTAAGTGATAGCCTAATAAATCACACACCAATTTCCTCTTATTTAATATGAAAAGGTTGAAACCTCACTACACTACACTTATTTTAACAAAGAAACTGGTTTCATACAGTTGGATCTAGGGGTGCAGCCTATCATTTTCATAAACTTCAGTGTGTCTAGTTTGATTTTTAACAACAGTAAATTCGAAGATCTTGAGGGGTTCGGGAGATATTGAAATTTTCCTACTGCCTACCAAAACCTGACAGCTTCTGGCAATTATTTTCTAACAATTTAAAAAAATAGTAAACGAACTCCTTAAATCTTGCTAAATTACAGAAAGTTTTTAAACTCATTATAGTTATTTTAAAAATTATTAAAACATAATTTATATCATCCTACGTATGCCGAACAATTCTATAAAGAAGGTGACAGAACATGAACTTTTATGTTCCAACTTAAGATTCAATTTCAACTTATTTTTTTGGCCTCAAATATCATTTTCTAACAAATAAACATGAATTCTCTCCTAACAATAACAAATACAGCTTAGAAACTTAATTATCAATTTATCACATGATCTAAGCATAGTAACTTAATTTCTGAGAAATCCTCAACATATATTTACTAACCAACTCATTAAACGTCATTTCAACCTAAAAAATCTATACAAATGTTATATTCCAAGTTAATCATAGATCATTATTTCATAATCCATCAAAACATGCTTTAGCTTACTAAAATCACGAGTTAGTGTTTAGATAAGTCTACAAATCAAGCTAAAATCTCAAAATTAATAACAATTTTAGGCATTCATCAAACTATGGATAAGGTTTAATTTTTAATTTTACTCTTGCCTTTTTTTTAAACATGCCTATAACTAAAATCAAACAAAAACTTCTTCAACCCATTTTTCTAATTTTCACTACCTTCAACTCCCATATCCAATATTGAAATTTTCCCATTTCTAGGCCTTAATTTCGCTGCTAGGAGGTAGGATAGGTAGGAAGAGATAGAATTCCTACCTTAATTGAAGAATTTTGAAGATAAGTCTTGAGCTCTACCTTTTGAGTTAGCTTTCAATAGAGGATTTTGGGGAGGGATAAGAGAGGGAAAAGTGATGGAGTGGGATGAGGGAAACGAGGCTGAGGTGGCGGCGGAGGGCGTATTTCCGGCGACTACAGTGAGTAGCCGAGAGAGAGGTGAAGAAGGGCCTGCATACCTTTCTTTTTTCTTTTTTCTTTTTTCTTTTTGAAAGTGCCAAGTTTGTAGAGAGAGAGAAAGTTGACGTGTGTGTGAGGCAGAAGAAAGAAGAGACTTTGTCTATTTTCTTTTTCCACCACAGACTCCCAACTACATAGTTGACTCAATACTCAAAGTACACATGTCCTTTTCCCCTTTTTCTTTTCTTTTTACTTTAATTAATTTATATATCAAATATGTGTGTATATATAAATTGTTGGTGGGAGGGTACCGATCTTGGATTGGGAAAAGAATAGTGGGCTTCTATTTATTTTTAAGTCATGGCTTGGATGGGCCTACACTTATTCTAATTGGAAAGTTATATCTATAATTCATTCCTTCTATTAACACAAGTCCAATTATTTAGTAACAATTAATTTTCTTCAGTGCAAAATTAAGTTATGCATATATATATATATATATATATATATATATATATATATATATATAACATGAAATTATTTATCTAAATGCTAAACTCATACACATATATGCAAGCACTATGAACATTATCATTATATTACTATATTCTACTTGAATTATTTTTAGTTTCTATATAAGTTGACCTTAATAATTTCTACTTTCCGATTTTACTTTGCAACTTCCTTTAACTTTTATTATTTCAAAAACTCGAATTTTCCGGGCGTTACAATAGGACAACAACATTACTTTATCTGTTGATCACTTGTCATCTAAATTACCAAAGCGATGATTGTCTAATATTTGATTAGGCCCCTATCTGATATGTCTGTCTGCATCCTATATGGGTTGGATATCTGATCTATACTCTAAATGAGTTGAATATATGCCTGCACCCTATAAGGGTTGAAAATCTGATATGTACCCTACAAGGTTTAATTATCGGAGCAACACCCCCATGAGAGAACATTTGCATTTGTATCTGATTTTAATCTGGTAAGTGTACCAAATTCAATCACTAAGCACATTTAAGGGAAACTATGTGTTATCTATTATATTCTGATGTTATGTGATGAGCAAGAGATTCTGCTATGTTATCAGACTTATATGGAAATTATGCTAATAATGACATGATGTTGAATTGAGCATGTTTGTATGAGTATATCTTGAGTAAACGAAACTATGACGATGAAAAGCTCTCAAATACACTATGTGAATATGTGACACATCTCTACAATTTCGATATGATTTGATATTTTGAAATTGGAAACGACACTTCGTTAACACTCCTGTTAAATTTTGATGTAATTTAGTATTGGAATTGGAGGTTATATTCCGATTATATTTTTCAAGGTGAATTTTTATTGGAAGTCAAATTTGATATGGTGTTTGTATTGGTAATTATATTCTACTAATATTTCGTTAAATTCTGACTCAACTGTTGAAAATTTAGAAACACTTCGATTGAGATTTGACATTTGGTATGAATAGGTAAGAGTCATTAAACGATACACTTGGAAAATATATGATCCCATTAATTACGACATTGATTGGATAAACTTTATAAAGTATGAAAGGATTAATCATCTAAGTTGTTTATGTGGTTCGATATGTTTGATTGATAATAAGTTATGAACATAGCTAAATCAAGTTTATTTAAATATGACTATTGATATGGAATCATAGATTAATATACATAACTCAACTATACTAGACAAAAATAAGTAAACTATTTAACCTTTCTATAAATGAGCAAACTTTAAGTTAACTCGCATTTGAGGTATTAGTAGGTTATGCTGAGCCGTGAAAATTACCATAGATGTTTGTGTTGTTGTACGTGAATGCAAGAAATATCATTTGAAATTCTAATTTGATTTGATAATGATTTTGACATCATAAGTCTGTTATGCTTCCATTAAGTTCGAAAATAGGTATTAGAAAATCAAGATATACTAATATGAGAATTGATTATGGATATGATAATACAAATGTAGTTGTGTATTACATTAGGAAAGCTTTTCACAAAGTTATGTTATATAAATTGTTCGTGATAAATCTAGTATTTGATGACGAAACAAAATATTATGTTGCTTTATGTTTCAGTTGGATTCTGCTATAAATTCTGGATACAATTCGCTAACGAGTATTGGTTTTGGCATGAGTGTGCAGATAAGGTTATATACTTAAAGAGCAAGTTTCGTACGAGGGAAAACTAGTTTGAATTTTATAATTCACATAACTAGGTTGGCGAAATAATTTCTTAATTTTGAAATTATTGTTTTATTTCGAACACTCTATTGAGCTAGAGAAGCTCACACCTTTGTTATTCCTTCTTTATAGATTATGTATCGATCACATCTTGCCAGGTGGACAGCTACTGCGTCTGTCAAGTCACTAACACTTTCGGTAAATGTTCAATAAGTTTGTCTGGATGGCATGTTAGAGTTTTTGTTTTTGACTTTGTATAGCAAATCAACTCTGTAACTCAACCATGTACGAAATGATATTGTTTTGAGATAATTTATACATGTTTGATAATCAATTAAGGCTCGTAATCAAGGTTTGAATTTATTGATAAAAAAATAAAAATAAAATTCCCAAAACTCGGTATCCCTTTTTGAATTGAGTAAAACATTTTCTGTATGTAACAACACTTAATCGATTATTTCAAAAATCAAGTAAGGGGTGTCACAGTAACTTTCAACAAATCATGAACTGGTTGGTCTCATTTGGCTGGTTGAAAGGGATGTTAGACCAAATGTTTAGATTAAATTAATCTCATTTGACTTGTTGATGATATTTTCAAACATACTTAACAACCAATCTGACGACTGAAAATGGCTGCAGCAAAAAAATGAATGCGCTAACGCACATTGGCTTTTGCACTAGCGAGCTCACATGTTGCTTGTTGCTAACGTGTCATTTAATAGTCAAATTCTTTCGCGGTCCAAAGTTGCTTTTTCGGAGCTATTTCAAGACATCAGTTTAAAAAATACAGAGACTAATAAGTTCTCGTTTATAGGTGAGTGAAAGATCTTTGCATTGAATATCAATGTGATACATTGACAAGGGTGTTTTTCACCCCTCAAACAACAACAATATAGACACCATACATATATACATAGCCACATTTCCACTCCAAATTTCACGTATCCAACATAAAAAATATACTCCATCACAAGCACAAGTACATCAAATAAGCACACAATCACAATCACAACTCATTCTACACTTAGCATCAATTCAACAATTAACACGACAAGGCGAGGACCTCAAAGATAATCAGAGATTGAAACCCCAATCCATCAAGGTATTCATCCCAACCTTTACTTTCATGAAAAACTTAAGCGTGCGATAGTATGAACTACAATTAGGGGCTACCCCAAATACATTCCAACAACGTAACACCAAAAATTCAACGACATGCCAATATGCCGACATAATCAACTAACACAAACACACATGTCATTCTCAACGAAACCTAAAGACATAGCCAAAACAAATATAATTACGAAACGGAAAATACATAAGTCAAGCTATCACTTATCTTTCGAATTCAATGAGACGACGAGGGGCTGCCTTCGGCTCTGTCCAGGGCTCGCACGCTGGAGAGTCGACAACGTCAAGACAACCCCGGGATGGCGAAGAATGAGGCAACGAAGGGGCTGCCTCAAACGGAAAGCCCTCAACGGGAACATGAGAACAGCGCGGAGGCTGCCCGGAGACGGCGACAGGCGCCCGGCGGCGGCCGGTGGCGGTATGGCGGCGGTGACTAGGCGAAATCGCCGGAAAACGGGAAAATGTTAGAAAACCTTTAGAAAATATAATAAAAATAAAAAGAAAGAAAATGAGAGATGAGGGCGTACCGGCGAACGACGAAAAGGCCGTGCGCGGCACCAAGTGGCGGCGCACGGCGGCGTGCAGTAGCGGCGGCCGGCCGAGGCAGAGAGTGGGAAGCAGCTCGACGGGGAGAGGCAGATCTGCCCTCTCCCGTCACCTTCTCGGCAGCGGCGGCAACAGCCCGCGATGACGGCGCGGCGGTGGCCCATGGTGGCGAGGAGTTTCCAGCGAGACAGAGAGAGAGAGATCCGAGAGATAGAGGGAATCCGCGAGAGAGAGAGAGAGACTGAGAGAGAGATCCATGAAAGAGAGGGCAAGTCCAGCGGTGGCGTGGCCGATCCGGCGACGGCATGCCGATTTGGCGGCGGCGGTGGTGGTACCGCAAGGAGGCGTTGGCGGTCCTCCGTGGAGAAAGAAGAAAAAGAGAAAGAGAAAGAGATAAGGTGTGAGAGAGAGAGAATGAGGGAGAAAGGAGAGAGGGGCGGCCGAGAGGACGGAACCGCCGCGAGGAGGAGGTGGCGGCAGCAGCCATGAGAAGTGAATGAGGGAGATAGTGAGAGTGAGGTAGAGAGAGGAGAGAGAGAAAGGGAGGTATAGAAAGAAGATGAGGGTGTGTGAGGATGTGACTAAATGGAAGCTTGGGCTTGGGCTTGGGCTTGAAACTAAATTTGAATTGGGCTTTAGTATGGGCCGAGAATTTAAACGAAATGGGCCGAAAATATTAAATGTTTGGGCTCAATTTAAGTAAAAATTTGGGCCTACGGTGGAACCGAAAATATTGAAATAGTGGGCTTGGTTTTGGGCTCGAACTTAATTAAAGTATGGGCCTAATGTTGGACCAAATAATTTAAATATCGGGCCTTAGAAATTAATTAAAATGGGCCTACGAGAATTGAGCAAACAATAAAAGAATGGACTTGTTAATTAAGTGATGGGCTTCTCAAATTAAATTGCTTGGGCTAAAAAATAAAAGAAGACATGGGACTTAAGAGTTGGGCCAAGAAATAATAGTTTGGGCTTGAAATAAATTAATGTTGGGCTCTAATTAATTAAAAGATAAGTGGGCCTTAATTCAATTTAAGTGGGCCAATTTAATTTACGTTTGGGCTACTAATTAATCCTTTAACTAGTAGATTAATTAATTGAGTTTATGAAAGTACTTAATTAATTTAAGTACTTAAGAAGAGTTAAAATAATTCTTTCTTATCTAATTAATTTTCAAAATTAATTATGGGGTTATAATAAATTAATCTAAGGATTAATTTATAAAAGATTAAATCATGTGATTCAAGAAAGGTCCCAAGTAAATTAATCTTCGGATTAATCTTAAGTAATTAAATTTCCAGATTTAATTACTTCAAGGGAATTAGAATTTCCTTAACCAATGAAATTAAGAATAAATGAATCTTTGATTCTAATCAATAAAGACGTGAAATTTATCGTCGGATAAATTTTAAAGTATGAGATAAAGAATTTCTTTGTATGAGATGCTAAAAGACGAGACATACAAGACATGCCTCAATAGGACACGTGCATATCACACGATTATGCAAATATATTTCCAAGAGCTATCGGAAGAAGAAGAAGATGGAATTTTACAATCTGAAGCAAGGAAAAATATCAGTCACGGAATATGATCGCGTATTCTGCGATATGTCCCGATATGCACCCGATCAGGTCGACACTGAGGAGAAAATGGCAGAGAAATTTTGTACTGGTCTGAGGTACGAAATACGGATGGCACTGGCTAGCCATGGAGGATTATCCTACCCCGAAACTCTTAGTCGAAACCTGGACATAGAAGCAGCGATGCCGGGAGATAGACCCACACCGACACCAACACCATCACACCCACAACCCTACTTCCACCACCAGAAAGATAAGCGTAAGTGGGATGGTTCACGAGGCCCACATGAGAATAAACAGTGTTGGCAAGGATCCAGCCGACCACAAAAACCCGCAAAACCTACTGCTTCCAACCCTACTGGGGGACACCAGCAAGGACTAAACTCGTGCCCCAAATGCAACAAAATGCACGGCGGATTCTGCAAGGTGGGGACGGATAGTTGTTTTAGCTGCGGCAAGAGCGGCCACTATGCTAGGGATTGCCCGACTAGATTCGCATGAGGATGAGCAAAACCACACCCTCCAAACCAACACCCACAGCTGCGAGCTTGCAAGCACAACCAAGAATGAACCAGCGATATCCACCGCAATACTAGCAGCGACAGCCACCGCAATACCAGCAGCAGCAGCAGCAGCGCCATCAACTTTCCAAATAAACCAGAGCATATGCGATAAGGTAAAAGCAGCCACAGAGAGACCAAGGAAACTTAGCAGGTATAGGGATGTTGTATGATACACCTATTACCCTACTCTTTGATACAGGCGCTTCGCACTCATTTATATCTACCATTTATGTAGATACTTTAGGACTCAAAACAGAATAATTATAACCTAGGATGCAAGTGACATCACCAGTTGGGGAGAGTAATAGAAATTTCGAGAACATGTTCGAACTTAGAAATCACGATGTGAGAACTTAGAGTTATGGCTAACGAATTGAGGGTCATGTTGATGAATGATATTGACATAATCCTAGGTATGGACTAGCTAGCTGAGAACTACGCCACCATTCTTTGTAATGAAAGACAAATTTCCTTCCAACCTCCCGGAAAAGAACCCACAAGCTTCCACGTAGAAGTAGTGCGTGAGTACCTAGATGTGTTTCCTGACACTCTGCCAGGCTTACCACCAGATAGGCAATTGGAGTTCACTATTGATTTAGAACCTGGATCCACCCCGGTATCAAAGGCGTCTTACAAGATGGCGCCAAAGGAACTATGAGAACTCAAGATGCAACTGCAAGAATTCTTAGACCTTGGTTTTATCAGACCAAGTGTATCACCATGGGGAGCACCAGTACTTTTTGTGAAGAAGAAAGATGGGACATTGAGAATGTGTATAGACTACCGAGAGCTAAACAAGCTAACCCTTAAGAATAAGTACCCGTTGCCTATAATCGACGACCTCTTTGATCAACTCAAGGGAGCCAGTGTGTTCTCAAAAATAGACCTCCTGTCAGGCTATCACCAACTGAAAATTCAATCTGAAGATATACCCAAGACAACCTTTAGAACCAGATATGGCCACTACGAGTTCATAGTAATGCCTTTCGGATTGACAAATGCACCCGCAGTGTTCATGGACTTAATGAATCGTGTATTCCACCATTACCTAGACAAGTTTATCCTAGTCTTCATAGATGATGTACTCATCTATTCAAAGGATAAAAGGGAATACGAAGATCACTTAAGAACAACCTTAGAAACTTTGAGAGCAGAAAAACTTTACGCCAAATTTAGTAAGTGCGAATTTTGGCCTCATGAAGTGAATTGTCTTGGTCATATCATGACAGCAGAAGGAATCCGAGTAGACCCAACAAAAGTTGAAGCCGTACAAAACTGGAAGTCACCAACCACTCCTAATGAAATTCAAAGTTTTTTAGGGTTAGCTGGTTATTATAGAAGATTCATCGAAGATTTTTCTAAAATAGCTAGACCGATGACACAGCAACTCAAGAAGGGCATCAAGTTCTCGTGGACGCTGGAATGCAAAGAAAGTTTCCAACTTTTGAAAGAAAAACTAACTACGGCACCAATTCTAGCAGTTCCAGAACCTGACACAAGCTACGTTGTTTACACCGATGCATCCAAAAGCGAACTCGGCTACGTTCTGATGCAAAATGGAAAGGTGATTGCATATATGTCACGACAGCTCAGACCTCACGACACCTACGATCTAGAGCTAGCTGCCGTAGTACACGCTCTGAAAATCTGGAGACACCACCTCTACGCTGTTCGTTGTGAAATTTTCACAGATCACAAGAGCCTCAAATACTTCTTTGAACAAAAAGATTTGAACATGCGACAACGTAGATAGCTGGAATTAGTGAAGGACTACGATTGTGGCCTAAACTACCATCCGTACAAAGCCAATATAGTAGCTGATGCCTTGAGTTGAAAAACTCGGCACCTTGCAGCTCTTTTCACTCGAGAGGAAAAACTACTGAAAGAATTCAGCAAGTTAAGCTTAGAAATGATACGAACGCCCGAAACAGTGGAAGGAAAGATAGCCACTCTTGTGGTAAAACCCGATCTTAGAAGCCGAATCATAGGTGCACAAAGAAATGACGAAACTCTAGAAAAGATAAGGCTAAAAGTGAGGACGGGCGAAAAAGGAAATTTTCGAGAAGAAGCAGATAACGCCCTCGTTTTCGAAGATCGATTATGTGTGCCAAATAATGAAGAACTTAGGAATGAGATTTTGAGCGAAGCACATGACACCCCTTACACAGCCCACCCTGGTAGTACAAAAATGTACCAAGACTTGAGAAGAAAATTCTGGTGGGATGGTATGAAAAAGAACATAGCATCTTTTGTAGAAAGATGTCTAGCATGTCAACAGGTTAAGGCTCTACACCAACGGCCTTATGGAAAGTTGCAGCCACTCGAAATCCCTGAGTGGAAATGGGAGCATATCGCGATGGATTTCGTGACTAGTTTACCCAGAACTAAACACGGAAACACTGCTATATGGGTAATAATAGACCGCCTCACAAAAAGCGCTCACTTTTTACCTATTTCCATCACATACGGGTCGAACAAACTAGCCCAGCTGTATGTACGAGAAATCGTACGACTACACGGAGTGCCTGTGTCGATCACGTCAGATCGAGATTCCAAATTCACGTCTCGATTTTGGAGGAGTTTACAAGAAGAATTAGGCACGAAACTGAACTTCAGTACCGCTTTTCATCCCCAAACTGATGGACAATCGGAGAGGACGATCCAGACATTGGAGGACATGCTCAGAGCCGTTGTGCTCGACCGAGGAGAGAATTGGGAGGCAGTTTTACCTCTGATCGAGTTCGCGTACAATAATAGTTATCAAGCAACCATTGATATGGCGCCCTACGAAGCTTTGTACGGGAGAAAATGTAGGTCACCACTTTGTTGGGATGAGGTTGGCGAGAGAATAGGCCCAGATTCTATTGGAGAGATGATCGAGATTGTATGACAAATTCGAGGAAGGATCAAAGAAGCACAGGACCAACAGAAGTCCTATGCTGATGCAAGACGAACTGAACTAAAATTCAATGTAGAGGATAAAGTTTTTCTGAAGGTATCTCCTTCTAAAGGGATATCTAGATTTAGTGTCAAGGGAAAACAGAAACCTCGTTTCATTGGCCCCTACGAGATCCTTGAAAAAGTAGGCCCATTAGCTTACCGTTTGGCATTACCGCCAAATCTTGGGAACGTGCACAACGTTTTCCATGTGTCTCAACTAAGAAAATACGTGTATGACCCAAAACATGCGATTCATCAAGAAGAAGTAACCATAAGCCCAGATCTAAGTTATGAAGAGAGGCCTGAGGCCATTTGAAATCGAAAAGTGCAACAACTAAGAAGAAAGACGATCACCACGGTGAAAGTCTTGTGGAAACACCATGGACATGATGAAGCCACATGGGAATTAGAAGAGAAGATGAAAGAAAGATACCCCTAGTTATTCGCCTGATTTTATTAAAATTCCGGGACAAAAATTCTTTTAAGGAGGGTAGGATGTAATAACCCTCAATTTTATTAGAAAAATTTGTGCTATTAATTTTCGATTAAGGATTGTGGATTTGAGAAATCAAGTATTAACTTGGAATTTAATTATTAATTTGTATTACAAATTGCTAAAAGAAGGAACATAATAAAATAAATACATTTCACTATGAGACTAATTACAATATA